>ML827220.1:203456-218726 GCA_009831015.1 Picea engelmannii | reverse complement strand
GGGTTGGTTGGACCAACATTGTGCTACACTAGATTTCTACAACAAGGATTTCACGTGCCTTGAGGAGGAAGGGAATTCAATGATGGTGCAAGGTATTATAAGACCTATATCCATCAAAGAAATTTCAACAATGCAGCTGAAAACAATTTTTAGTAAAGGGTGCAAAATACATGTTGTTCATATGGAAGAGCCAACAAAGGATAAGGAGCCTAGTCTTGAAAACTATCCAATTTTGAAGGAATATGAATATATTTGGGGATTTGCTAGGATTTCCATCAAAGAGAGATATCGACTTCCCCAGTGTCCAAAAATCCCTACAAAATGAGCACACCAGAGCCTAAGAAATTGCAAATGTGTTGGCACAGGGGCAGACCTAGGGTTCAATGCTTCAACAGTGCACCAACAAAACCTTAACTACTGGCCCTTTTGGCAACACCTACGAAGCAGATGAAGTCTCACCCGAGGTAGAGGCAGGGGGGGTTGCAGGACTCAAGTGTCTACAACCTAGCTGGGACACAGATCTGTGATCACAATACTTAATAGAGCACTTAGAAATTAACATTCATTAGTCTTTAACCCTTATTCGCATTGCAGGTTAAGCCCTGATTACAAAACATCGCAGTATTACTCAAGATCTAAGCATATCTAACCATTAGCACACAACATCAGAGTAGATCTAACATTCATTCATACATAAAGCACTTGAGCATCAATGGATTTAAGAAATTAAATACATAAACAACATAGCACAAAGCACATCGACACAGGATATATGTTTTTCACCCCAGTGTGGGGCTACATCCACCAACTCTTTTCTTCTTTATTAGTCTCCTTCAATCTTCTTACATGCATAGAGCCACAAATCCAACTCCGCATAGGAGAGGAGATCTGCGCGCACCTCGCCAGATCCTCCTTCCCCGAGTTAGGTCCAAGCATAGAGCCTTTACACAGACTGTGCAAAAATCACTTACAAAACACTTACACCTAGCTCTGCAAGCCTTAACACATATTCTTGCACATAGCTAACATTAGCACTAAGCCATCGGCCTACTAGGTCTCATCGAACTACTTCTTACATCGCCTGGCTATTTATTTATACATTACAAAAAGGGCCTAAACATGGGTAAGACCCATGGGCTGACATCCCATACCCATTACATAAACCCTAAAACCCAAAAAGCCCTAAAAAAGGGTGAGATCCCACGATCTCCGCTTCGCCTAGGCGCTCCGTCTTAGATAAGCCTATCGAAGTCTAAAAAATGGTCAAACATGACCAACATTTCCACAAAACTTGGTCGAGGGCCAATAGGCCCCTAACACTCACCTGTGACTCGCCCCAAGTCACTGTGATCTGGGAAACACTACTTCGAAGGCCTCGAGCTTAGCTCGATCT
This sequence comes from Picea engelmannii, assembly GCA_009831015.1. NCBI lineage: Eukaryota > Viridiplantae > Streptophyta > Pinopsida > Pinales > Pinaceae > Picea > Picea engelmannii. Next base: position 217,333 of record ML827220.1, on the reverse strand, counting down.
GCCTTGACTTTCTGCTTCGCCAAAGCCTCCTGCTCGATGATCTCTTGATTGACTTTCTCGGTGACAAGCCCTTCCAGTCGTTGTTCCACTATTGTGACCACCTGTTCTAGCTGTGATCCTTGTCCCTCGATCTCTTCAAATAGGGTGCAAGTTTCATCGTGCACCGGCTAGATTAGTCATGTCACTCCATCACTCTGATCTGGATAGTTGTGACCTGCTGGTGAATTGTGCACTACTCCTATGATCTCTTCATCTTCTCAATGGTCGTAAGTTGATTTAGTTGCGCTTGCACTATCGATGACTATTGCTTCGTCTCCTGGAGTTGTGCCTCCAATCTCCTCAGCTCCAGGTATTCTGTAAGGTGCTTGTAGGTCTGTGCACTTTGGTTACTTAATTTCTTTCATTCTGAGGCTAACGCCCTGATTCTTTCTACTACACTCCTAGAAGTTTCTTCCCTTTGATCTCACATTTCTTGCAGAGTGCTCAACACTTCTTGCAGTTCCATCTCTTCTACTCTTGCTTGAAGTTGTTGAATGGCTTCAACGAGCTTCCCCACTTGGATTTCAGTTGTCTCTTCTTCCATCTAAGCCAATCCTGGCACAGAGCGAAGTGCTCTAGTTACTGCTTCTTTAACCCCAATCTGCTCTGTGAGTAGTTGTTCTTTTTCTTTCTAGATCTGCTCTTTGTCCCCTTCAAACTTCGCCTGGAGGTCATCTTTCTCTTGTTGCACAACCCAACGTTGTTCTAGGGCTTCCTCCTTTGCTTGCTTCAAGGCATTTGTGGCCTACTCTTTTTCTTCTTGTACACATCAAAGGAGAGCCTCTGTCGCATCTGCTATTCTGCATAGTTGGGTGGGATCATCCCCCAACTCTACAAATTTTGATGATGACGGCGCAATAGACACTACGTGGCTCGAATAGAGAGATTTTTGTACCCCCTTCAGCTCCGCCTCGATTCTATCATACATTGTATCCTTCTTTGCTTCGTTTCGCTGCAAAATATCCTTTGAAGCATTTGCTACAGCTGCGATGATCAGGCCAATATCATCCACTATGAGCACGTTCTGTGACTGAGGCTTATTGGCTTGTGACTTCTTCCGCGCTAAGGGTTTCTTTGGAGAAACCTTCCTTTTCTTCGACGTCTTGGCCTCTGTAAGGGGATCCTTTGGCGGTGTCACTTCGCCCCTTTTCTGCTCATCTTCCCCTTCCTCCTCTTGGTTTACTTCGTCACCTCCTCCTCCTCTAGGTGAGTCCAGCACAATTTCCTCTGATGTGTTGTTTATCTTCTGAACTTCTTCCTTCTTTTTCTTTTTATTAGAGATGCTCGGTCCATCACACTCATTCTTGGTGACTGCGGGACTTCTGATTAGGTCGGTGTTGGAGAGTTATGCATATCCAACTAGTACAAGGAATTTTTCAGGCTATTCCTTGGTTATCTCCTCCATATCCTCCTCATTCAACTTGTAGTAAGACTGTAGCTCCTCCTTGTTTTCGGCCCCACGCGCGGTGATGTATATGAAGTGGCGCTCTGCATGAAAATTCATGAGTGGAGGCCTGAACCTATGGAGTGTATTCAACGTCATTCGGGGAAAGGATTCAATGGCTCGCATGATCTGTAGGTAGTAGGTGTGGAAGACAGCATTCGACTTCCATTGCTTCGCCATATCACTTGAATACCACAAGGTGGTGAACCTTGCAGCCAGTGGTTCAGATGGCTCGACTTCATGGAATGTTGCTCCCTTTGGCATCTGCCAAGTGACAAATGCTATGAGTATGAGTAACCAGCTAAAGTGGAATTCATAACCTTGGTCCTATGCTTCATGACAGTCCTTCTCCAACTCATTGACGAGGTAGCTCGCCCAGTTCATCTGCGTCCCTTCAACGCACTTCCCTGTGAGGTCGACGACAAACCCTGTGACTTGTGTTGGTATGTTCTTCCTAACGAGCTTACCAGTGATCAACTGGCAAGCTAGGCACACTACATCATCTTGGATGGAGGCTACCTTGTAGCCTTGCTTACCCTTCTCCACATCGTCATAGGTTTCCTTTATACATTGCATCAGGGAGCAGTCTGCAGCCTTCCCTAGATAAAACTGGTGAGGGTTTGGTCCCTGCACACTCAATCCAGTGATCATGTGGATCAACGTTGGATCCACAGTCACATGTCTATACAACCAGAGATAACCTCCATGGTAACACGACAAGAGGGGTTTAACGCACGCGTTAACCTTCTGATGTCTACCAAAGTGGGGTATCTTCATAACGTTAAGGATGGTGGACCTCGCAATCCCCTTGATCCATGGCTGGGGGACTATCTTCGACTTCTTCCCCGTTGTATTTTTCAAGTACCTATGTGATGCAAGCATCAAATAATTATTTATATCTCTTAGGTTAAATTCGATGATCTTAAGATCAGGGATCAGTCCTAGTTGCAGTCCAACTACGTGTATCCCCTTCTAGAGTTACGCAGTGATGAGAGTGTACTCAAAGTCACGCAAGATGCTGTCGCAACTAACCACGCCATCCAGAGGTGGGTTGTAGTCGGGCAAGACTGATGGGATCAGCTTCACGTTCGCCAGGTCATCGCGATGCTTGGTTAATTTCTCGGTCGCGGTTCGGGATGGCCCAGATCGACGTCCAGTCGAGGGGGATGCTTGCAATCCGACCACCAACGAGGCATGTATTCTTGTGGACATGACCTTCCCATTCATAAGGTCTATCAAAATCTCTTCCACGGACTACTCTATTGCGCTAAGGTCGCCCGACATGCACGCTCGTGATCAAATATCTTGGGTAGGTGAACGGATACTCAGGGTAAGCAATGGGTGGTGAGGTCTCAAAAGCACGACGTGATAGAAATCATTTCTCTTGTTATCTTGGATAATCACAATTTTCAAAAGTGTCCCCGATGAGGCATTCGACGGATTAAATAACAATGTTGTAATGGGTTCCTCCAACAGATCGAAAATCCTCAATCAATACGATTACATCCGTTATGGCATGGTCTCAACGGTCTCATGGCGATATTTTCTGCAATAACTGTGTTTCTAACCATTCTGGATCGTCATTCATGTTAATGTTTAAGCCATTATTATAGATGTTTTCATTTCATTAGATAACAATAGCATAATCCAAGATCATTGAGAAATACACAATCACAAGAGACACATCATTTATCCTGGGAAACCCTATAGGGGAAGAAAACCCAGCAAAACTTCCTTAATATAGATAGCCAATACAATGCCAAGAGATCTCTATGCTAAAACAAAAAGTCCTCTCCAAGATATGCGCCACTCTCTCTCTCCTTTGCCGGTAACAGATCAGAACTTGTCTCTCAAACTGAGCAAGTGAGTTGTGTCTAAGTGAGGCGCTAGCCTCCTTTATTTATACAAATATGGCATGTGTGAAGTGTCTCTTCACTGGCAGTGCCTAATTCTCAAACTGGGTGGGTAAACCCACCTTTATTATATTTCTGGGTCTCTTTATTAACTAACGGGGCCGACTTCTTATTCTGCCTATTATAATTGTCTTTTGACCAATCCGCAAAAGGGCATTTGGTCCTATTACAATAACCGACATGATCAATCTACAATGGGGATTGATCCTATGAATAATATATCAATAATAATAAGAATACTCTTTGCATTTACAATATTTCAACACTCCCCCTTAACAAGAAGAGTATTCTTCAACAACATCATGCGAGAGAGAGAGGACAGCATCAAATGGAAGGACAACATCATCAATATCATCTTGGTTGGCGTATCTATAAATCATCAGAAGTTTTCTTCATCAGCAACATCATCATTCTCAAAGGAATTCCATCATCATCTGCATCAATATGTATTAGTATAAAAACTGATACATCATCATCATCACAACACAAGGCTGTCTCATCATAATACAAGACTGGCTTTACGTCACAAGTGTCAAGATGGAAGCTCAGTACTTGTCTCATATCAAAGTCTTACTTTACGTCACAACACTCAAGCTGGAAGCAAGATACTCGTCCTGCTTTATGTCACAACCATCAGGTTGGAAGCAGGATACTAGACTGGCTTTACGTCATAGCTATCTAGCTAGAAGCTCAGTACTAGTCTCATCATATCATCTTGCTTTACGTCTGACAGCTTGGTCAGAAGCAAGGAACATCTCTTCTTTCTTTACATCTGACAACTCGGTCAAAAGCAAGGAACATCTCTTCTTGCTTTACATCTGACAACTCAGTCAGAAGCAAGGAACATCTCTTCTTGCTTTACGTTTGACAACTCGGTCAGAAGCAAGGAACATCTCTTCTTTCTTTACGTTTGACAACTCGGTCAGAAGAAAGGAACATCTCTTCTTGCTTTACGTCTGAAAACTCAGTCAGAAGAAAGGAACATCTCATCTTTCCTTATGTCTGACAACTAGGTCAGAAGCAAGGAACAACATCTCATCTTGCTTTACGTCTGAAAGCTAGGTTAGAAGCAAGGAACATCATCTCATCTTGCTTTACGTTTGACAACTAGGTCGTAAGAAAGGAACAACATCTCATCTTGCTTTACATCTGACAGTTAGGTCAAAAGCAAGGAACATCATCTCATCTTGCTTTATGTCTGACATCTAGGTCAGAAGCAAGGAACATCATCTCATCTTGCTTTATGTATGACAACTAGGTCAGAAGCAAGATGCACTTCCTGCTTTATGTCACAACCATAAGGTCGGAAGCAGGGAATGTCTCATCACAACAACTACTCCTCCTTTCGAGGAAGGTCCTTTCGAACAACGCCAAGCTTATCTCAAAAGTACTCAAACTTCACACGAGATAGGGGCTTGGTCAACACGTCAGCAACCTATTCATCCATGCTAATGTACTGGAGCTTCAAGGCTCCTCTCTGTACCATGTCATGGATGTAATGATAGAGGATCTCTATGCGCTTCGACCTGTCGTGGAATACAAGATTTTCTGTCATCTTTATGCAGCTCTGGTTGTCACATATAATCACGGTTGATCTCATCTCCAAGTCAAATAGGCCGGTCAACAAATTTCGAAGCCATAGAGCTTCGCAGCTAGCAGAACATGCAGCAATGTATTATGCTTCCACTGTGCTGAGAGCAATACTAGATTGCTTCCTACTCTGCCATGAGATCATAGTTGATCCCAAACTGAAACAACATTCTGAAGTGCTTTTTTGTCTGAAACACTTCCTGCCCAATCTGCATCAGTATATCCACTCAATGTAAAATTATGATCTCCATCATAGCTGAGACCATAATCTATTGTACCTTTGAGGTACCTCATCACATGTTTTGCAGCCACTAAGTGAACACGTCTGGGTTCTACCAGAAATTGACTTAAGGTGTTCACGACAAAACAAATATCTGGTCTGGTGTTTTTCAGGTACATCATCGATCCAATAATATGTCTATACAGTGTGGCATCAATCAATTTTGACGATGTGTCGACCAACAGCTTCAGCTTCGCTTCCATGGGTGTATTCATGGGCTTGTATTCCAGCATGTCGAATCTCTTTAAGATTTGAACCGTGTACTTCCCTTGGTTAAGGAAGATCCTCTTAGGACTCTGCCATACCTCAAGACCTAAGAAGTAATGCATTAGGCCGAGGTCTTTCATTTCAAATTCTGAGGCAAGTCTCTTTTTACATTCAACAATGAGCTTTTCTTCTCCAGTTAAGAATAAGTCATCCACATATAGCAGTAAGATTACTGGCTCATTATTCATAATTTTGAAGTAGAGATTTGAGTCTGCTTTACTCTTGGTAAATCCTAAGCTCGTCAAGAAACTGTCTATACAGCCATACCAAGCTCTATGAGCTTGCTTCAATCTGTATAAGGCTTTCTTCAATCTGCAGACATGAGACCTCCTGTCTTCAACCTCAAATCCTTGAGGTTTCTCTATATACACTTCCTTTTTGATGAGACCGTTTAGGAAAGTTGTCTTCACGTCCATCTGGTGCAGCTTCCACTTCATCTTAGCTGCAAGAGCTATGATGGTCCTGATTGAAGTGTATTTGGCCATAGGAGCGAATGTCTCTTCATAGTCGATGCCTTCCTTCTGGGAAAATCCATGAGCGACAAATCTTTCTTTATACTTCTTAATACTTCCATCAACAGGATGTTTTATTTTGAAGATCCATCTGGAGGATACCACATCTTTATCCTTTGGTCTGGGAACTATTTCCCATACTTCGTTCTTCATTATGGATTGGTATTCCTATGTCATGGCATCTTCCCATTCTTTCCTCTGAATTGCTTCTTCAAAATAGGTAGGCTCCTCTTCTAGGAGATCACACATCAAAGCCGTATAACTGGAGAATGGCTTTGGTCTTTTCACCTGTCTCATGGTTCCTTGGGGAACACCGTACTTCTCTCCATCTTGAATAAGCTCTCTAGCCCAAGCTGGCTTTCTTTTATGGAGGATTGTCATTTGAGGAGGTTCTTGTACTTATACTATATCATGGTCTTCTAGAAGTTCCTCATAAGGGGAATTTACGACTTCCCTCACTGGTTCTGCAGCTCTGGGAACCTCCCTCATTGCAGTATTGGGGATTACGGGTTCCTCTTCACATACCTCTTCAAGCTGGCATATTTTATATTTCTTGAGTGTTGCATATTCATCAAAGGTCACGTCCCCGCTGATCTTAATGTGATGTTGACCTTGTATATAGATTCTGAAGGCCTTGGAGACCTCACAGTATCCCACAAATGTTCCCTTATTTCCTGAAGGGTCCAACTTGTTTCTCTTTTCTTTAGGTATATGAATAAACATTGGACAACCAAATATTTTGAGATGGCTTACCTCTGGCTTCTTTCCGGTGAACATCTCTTCCGGTGTCTTGAGCCCAAGTGCACTATGGGATAATCAGTTCTACACATAAACAGTTGTCATCGCTGCTTCTTCCCATAAGCACATAGAAAGATATTGATCATGGATCATAGTATTCACAACTTCCAATATGGTTCTGTTCTTCCGTTCAGCTACACTGTTTTGTTGGGGATTATAGGGAGTAGTGAGTTCCCTCTTGATTCCAACATCTTTGCAGAAGTTCACAAACTCTTTTGAGGTATATTCTCCTCCATTATCTGACCTGAGTATCTTGATCTTTCTTTCAGAAAGGTTCTCTATCAAGGCTTTGAATTCCTTGAACTTACTGAACACTTCATCTTTAGTATTCAAGAAATATATCCAGGTTTTATGAGAGTAATCATCAACGAATGATACATAATATACATACCCGCTAATGGAGGATGATGGCATTAGGCCACAGACATCTAAATGGATGAGTTCTAGGACTCCTTCTGTCTTGTTGTCCATCTTCAGAAAAGGGTTCTTGATATTCTTCCCTTGTGCACATCCATTGCATACGCCTTTATGGTCACCTTTGAGTTCTGGTAAACCTATGACTACTTTGCATATGTATGGTAGCACCTTGTAGTTGATGTGGGCTAATATTATATGCCAAATTTCACATGAGTTTTCAATGGCATGGGTCATAGCAGCCTCTGAGTGACCCTTTAATTTATACAAGCCATTTTCTTCATTACCAATGACGATTGCTTCATTTAAGGTTTCTCCCTTAGCCCACATAAGAACTTCTCCATTTATAAAGGCAACTCTGAAGCCTTTCTTTTCTAAAGCTAAAATGGAGAGTAGGTTCTTCTTCAAGCCTGGTACATATAGTACTTCCTTCATTTTTAGTGAATTCCCTGAATTCAATTTATGGTTTGATTTTCCCACTCCCTTGATGGGATACTGATAATCATAACCAAGTGTCACTTTCTGAGAAAACTTCTTTTCTGAGATACAAAAGAGAATATTTATTTGTCCCTTCATGTGCTTGGATACACCACTATCAATGAGTCAAGTGTCCTCTCCAGGTGTTACAGATCCTGAGAGGGATGAGATCAACACATGGTCTTTGATCTCCTCTCTCATCATCTTTGCGGGTGGCTCTTCATCTTTGGCTACATGGGCATGAAGCCTCTTTTGTTTTCTCTTGTATTCTTCTCATCTGGCTGGACAAAAATTCGCAATGTGTCCCATCTTGTCACAATGATAGCATTGTACAGATGAGTAGTCTCTTTCCTTTTGTTGTCCTTTCTTCTGAAATCTCCTTGGATGAGATTCTTTATGATTGAATTTATTTGATTGTTGAGGCTCTGTATGAGTCTACTTATGGAAGTAGGGTTTCTTCCTTCCTCCTTTGGTGTGAGTAGCTAGGGCTTGATCATCATCCCTTGCTAGTAACGCTTCCCGATTCGTTACTCTTGTTTCTTCTTGGATGCATTCTTCCCATAGACCGTCAAACTTCAGTTTCTCCTTTCTGGCACATATCGTCTGGATGAAGGCATCCCAAGGTCTTGTGAGACCATTTAGGGTCGTCATTATGAGTTCGTCTTCGTCTATGGTGTCTTCAATAGCTTCTAGTTGTTCTTTGAATTCTGAGATTCTGGAGAAGTATTCCTGAATCATTTCTCCTTTATGCATCCTTGTATTCTTCATTTGAGTTCTAAGATTCATCTTTCGGTTTATGTTCTTCCCTTCATATAGTCTGGTCAAGGCATCAAAAATTTCTTTCGGGGTATTATTAGATGACACATAAGGGATCAGATGATCTTTGATTGAATCTGCAATGATTCTTTTGGCCCTTATTGTGTCCTTTTGATGCTTTGCCTTTTCTGCAGCATCTTCGGGTTCCGGTAATTCTTCCTTGACGGATCTTGCTAGGTCATTCTCTTCAAGAATGAAGCCAATCCTATACTTCCAGGCACGGAGGTTTTCCACTCTGTCTAACTTGTCAACAAGATTAATGTTCGCAGACATCTTTACCTGGAGCTAGGAAAATGATCGAAAAATGAAAGTGCTCAAAATAAAAAATTGAACTTACCAGGAGATGTGCTTGGCTGAGGCGAGCTCCCTGGTGTGTTTGGATCTGAGAAAATCCAACTTTTTCCCTTTCAAATCTGATCTGCATATTTTTGGACTAGTGCTTCTAGTACCTATGGTACTCTAGTACTTCTGGTACTTCTGGTACTTTGTGAAATTAAGGTTTCACTTTCCGAGAGATCCAACCACTAAAAAGGTGCGCTGATGATGCCAAATTGATCCTTAGGGGAGGGCACAACTTTCTAGATAGTTTTAGGGCTGAAAAGATTCACTTTTGAAAAACCCTAATTTGCAGGTACGACAACAGTGACGTTTTTCTCTTGCGAAAGATTCTTCCTTCAGCTTGGATCTGATACCATGTTAATGTTTAAGCCATTATTATAGATGTTTTCATTTCATTAGATAACAATAACATAATCCAAGATCACTGAGAAATACACAATCACAAGAGACACAACATTTATCCTGGGAAAACCTCTAGGGGAAGAAAACCCAGCATAACTTCCTTAATATAGATAGCCAATACAATGTCAAGAGATATCTATGCTAAAACATAAAGTCCTCTCCAAGATATGCGCCACTCTCTTTCTCCTTTGCCGATAACAGATCATAACTTGTCTCTCAAACTGAGAAAGTGAGTTGTGTCTAAGTGAGGTGCTAGCCTCCTTTATTTATACAAGTTTGGCACGTGTGAAGTGTCTCTTCATTGGCAGGGCCAACTTCTCAAACTGGGTGGGTAAACCCACCTTTATTATATTTCTAGGTCTCTTTATTAACTACTGGGGTCGACTTCTTATTCTGCCTATTATAATTGTCTTTTGACCAATCCGCAAAAGGGGATTTGGTCCTATTACAATAATCTACACGATCAATCCAAAATGGGGATTGATCCTATGAATAATATATAATTAATAATAAGAATACTCTTTGTAGTTACAATATTTCAACAATTCAAACAGTCGGGATGCCTCCAATGGTCATATAGCTTCACCAAGTCGAAGTTCTCTTCTGCGTTGTTCTACTATTCTGACGATGTTCAATTTCTGCAAGCCTACTTCCTACGAGGTCTTCACTGGAACCTCCTGCAGTCTTTCTAACTTAGCTTTCTTCTTACTGAGCTTTCTAGACTTCTTCCCTGTGATTTGAGTTTATGGATTCCTCTTTCCATTCATACTCTTATCTTCTCTTAGCATAGTAACTTCGCACTGCCGATGTTCTCTCAAAAGTTTGGCATGTAATATCTCTTCTCTTACTAGTTCTGGGGTATGTTCTCTTTTCTCCTTCATGGATTGGTTCTTTAAGCCTTCTTGTGTTCTTTCAGCTTCGACAGTTAAGTCTCTGGTCCTCAGTTGCTTCGACCTGTCCTCTTGTTCTTCTATTAGTCACGCTATTTTCTTGGATATGAAGTCCCTTAATTCTTTCTTCTTCTGTTCTGTGGCTTCCTCTTCTTCTTTCCTCCAGATCTGATCTTCCTCAATCCAAGTCTTTCCTAACAAAAGTGAAAAAGGAGCATTGTTCTCAACAAACTTAATGACCTCAAAGACTTCTTCAGTCGATGCTCCATGGGAAATCATAGGTACATGAGTAAGTATTCCACATATATTTATCATCTTTCCTTTAAACAAGAATATCCCTCCTAATGAAGGAATCATAACAGTCTTTCCCAAAATTTCCCAAGTACTTTCTGGCATAATATTCACCTGTGTTTCTTCATCCAAGACACAGTCTATGTCGAAGTCTTCTATTCTTGTTTCTATGCACTATTTTTATTTTAAGATCTCTAGTAAACTGATGTCTCTATGATCATTTAGTGTTTCTTTCAGCTGTAATAACATAGTCTCTGATTCTGTTGAATTCTCTAACATATCCTTAGTTTCTTGACCTTCTTCATGGTTTGCTTGTCTCAGGTTCATATTCTCAACTTTAGCAATCATTCTAGGGAAATCCAAAACCTCATGATCAATAGCTTTACAGTAAAGACAAATGGGACCTATACCAGGGCATTCCTTAGCAAGATGTCTCGGTCTTTTGTAGCTATAACAAAGTGTTAATCCTCTCTTTCTCTTAAACGATCCCCAACCTTTCTTGTACTTCTCACTGGGATCACAGTGATGGACTTGCAACCTGTAAAAATTCCTTCTAGGGGTCCTACATCCACTTGTTAGTCCAAAAATTCTTTCTATGCATAGGGATAACATATCTTCCACTATCTTTATCAAATCTATTAAGATCAAATCTTCTTTCTTCTAACGATGCCCTAGTTTTGAGACTAGGACCAAATCTATCAAACATACCTAGATCCATACTTTCGAAGAAAACGTTTCCACTTATCTTACCTTTATCAGAGCACAAAGCTTTAATCTCTTACCTCTTTCTTCAGATCAGGCTTCCTTCTCTTAGCACAGAGCTTCGCAGGTCAAGTAGAATAGTGCGCACTACAACAACAAATCTACGCACAAAGCTTTCTCTTTTCTTCAGTTCCCAACAATCACAGTTTCAAGTCTCAGAAACAGAACCATTTGTTGGCACAGGGGTAGACCCAAGGTTCAACGCTTCAATAGTGCACCAACAAAACCCTAAATACTGACCCTTTTGGAAACACCTGCGAAGCATATGAAGTCTCACCCGAGGTAGAGGTAGGGGGGGTTGCAGGACTCAAGTGTCTACAACCTAGCTGGGACACAGATCTATGATCAAAATACTTAACAGAGAACTTAGAAATTAACATTCATTAGTATTTAACCCTTATCCGTATCGCAGGTTATACCCTGATTATAGAACAACGCAGTATTACTCAAGATCTAAGCATATCTAACCATGAGCACACATCATCAGAGTATATCTAGCATTCATTCTATTGACCGCCCCTCCAACATAGGTGGTCAACTCATGTGCCATGAAGAGATGCATCATCAGATGCCATGTTGTCGAATACTTTGGTTCTACAGGGCATGTTTGGCCCCAACACTTCTTTTTGTAATTGAAATTTACGCACCCCTGCGTGGGTTAATAATGTAATAGGTCTGCATGAGTCATGTCTAGGTCAGTTACCTTGGGATTAGTTCACTGGGAGAGTTCCTTTCACCGAGGGTTTTTTATCCTCGGGTTATCAGTTGGGCTTTTCAGCCTTACTGATTTCCCTTGAGTTTTTTTCTCACACTTGCAATAATTCCTCCAAAGTGGTGAACGACGTTCTAGTGGGCTTATGTTTTGGTAACTATTATAGGGAAATCATTGTAAATGACCATGCAAGACATCTTATAAAGTTTCATGGAATTCCGTCGAGTCTAAGTTATTTTTTTTTAATTAATTAAATTTTAATTAAATTTCCCTAAGTTTGGAGGTTTAATTATTTAATTGATTAATTATTTTTGAGCAATAATTGTAAAAAACTAGGTCCTTGGACTTTTGATAAGGGTATTTGTACTCAAAAGAAATCGAATAGCACCCCCTACATCCATGGACCAAGTTTCAGCTCAGTCGGACAACTTTAGCCATGGGTTAGTCCACCCAGAGTGTCAGTCAGTCTAAAACAACAATTTTGATTACTAAAGTCCAAACATGGTAAAATGTAAAAGTTGTAATAATGAGTTAGAGGATGTGAAAAGTTGAAATGATGGTTAGAGAGAGACCCCCTAAGCATAAATTTATCCTCCCAACCTTTTCCAACCTTTTATAACACCTTTCCCACCTTCCACACTCACAAATCACGCCCCCCCTAGGGGGATTGACGTTTTTCCTTTTTAAATTAATTTGTGACTTGAGTGTGCCCCCTTCTCTTGATATTTCACTTCATTTAGACTTTACATCACCCCTATAGGTGACCCCACTCACTCCACCTCACTCATCCCTTTCTTTTAATTGATTTTTTATCCTTGGAGCACCCTCCAAAAGAGTTACGCCCCCCTTTTGTGTCTATCCAATGAAAATTCATTTTTATTGGTTTGAGGCTCTTTCTTTTCCCTAGAATGGATCCCACAACTTATCTCATGATTTTGGTGTGATCCCAACCTCCCTCACTCATATCTCACCCTACTTTCCCTTTCCCTCATCCTAAGAGGTGCGCCCTCCCTCTTCTTGAAACTCAACCAAATAATTTTTAAAAATTATTTGTGACCTTTCACTTGCTTTGCCATCAATCCCAAGGCCTCCCACACCTCTTTTATTGATCCCAACACCTCCTACATTTTTCTACACCCTAGATCTATTGTGCAAACCCTAGGAGGTGCGCCCTAGCCTTGAGATCTACTCATTTGCTTGGTGGTGGACACTTGGCTTAGATCCAAGAGAGATAGGTTTTCCTCTCCAAGTATAAATAGATCTCATTTCTCCTCCCCAACTTACCATATCTTGAGCTATTGTTATGCTACTTGATTTTACACTCTATGTCTCTCTTCCCATTATTTCATTCATTTCCATTCTATGCTCTAGGGTTTTGGAGTATTTTATCTCCAAAACTACTTTTCTTGAGTAATATCAATAAAGGAGAAACTTTGGAGGACAACTAGAGGAGCAAGGCGTATGCTTGGTTTTCTTATGCTTGAGAGTTAACATTGTAATAATATTTTTGGGTGGTTGCAACATTAGATCTTAGGTAAAGTGTTATCTAAGTGGATCTACTAATGCATATGCTTATGGGTTTATCTATCTTGATGTGTTGAATAGAATAGAAGTGTCATTTTATTTACATACATCAACATATTGTCTATTGTATGCATATCACTTGAAGAGGTTTTGCAAGTTTATACTTCTAGGGTTTCATTGGGAACTCCTTCAAGGAGAATGGTCTCTTGAAGCACTCATACACTCCATTTCTCTAAGCCTTTTACTCTTCATCTATATTGTTGTTCACACATTCCATTTTCAGCTAGCATACAATGTTTAAGTAGGTCATTATATCACATATAATCTCTCTTATTCTTGTGGAAAGTTCTTTCCCTAAAAGGCAAGGGTTTTCCTTAATTCTTCTTGGTTGTGTGTAGCTATTCTAG
>ML827220.1:181695-196568 GCA_009831015.1 Picea engelmannii | reverse complement strand
ATGAACACAAGAAAGGAGTATCCGACATTTGAAGAACTTTGGACTTGCTGTGCTCAAGAAGAATCAAGGATCAGTGCAAAAGAGAAACCCCAAAAGAAGTACGATGATCAAGCCTTCACAACAAGATTCAAGAACTTCAAGAACAAAAGGAAGTTTGGTTCAAGGAGGAAGCTAAATCAAGAGAAAGAAATTTCAGAAGTACAATGCTTTAACTGTCAAAAGTATGGTCACTACAAGAATAATTGTCCCGAGATAAAGAAAAGGAAGGAGAAACACGAAGCATCAATTGTCGAAGAAAAGGAACCTACAAAGAAGACTAAGCAGGATGGAAGAGACTTCTTCTTATAAAGGTAACAAAACTCTTCTTATTTCTTGTACATATCTTGTTTGCATCGCCTCTGTACATATCTTGTATATCTATCTCTTGGAAGATAATGCATTCCAAGAAGAACTATACCTATGGAAGAACAACAAGATAAGAATGGATATCATTAGATAATACACATGAAAGGATGAAATACAAATCATGTGGAAGCTATTGCAAGATAAGCCGAATCAATCATGAAGAGACTTAGAAGAAGCAAAGACAAAAAAAAGTCATCAATCAAGAGGAAATTGGAAAAATACTTATGATGTTTTGTAGAAGACAACAAGACAAAAGCATGGACTCTGTTAGACAAGAGAGCCAATTATATATTGTATAAGACAATACAGATGCAGATGGAAGCATGGACTCTGTTAGATGGAGGGAGCCAATTATATACACTCATACATTAAGCAAGGATTAGGAGGGAGCTAATCCTGTGATCCATAGAAGATGATGAAGTATATATCCATGATAGTAGCCATGAAAGATAGTACGTATCCAGTTCAACCTCAAAAGAAGTCTTCTTTGAAGAGAAGCCTTAAAGTATCCCTGGTTGTCCATCCAGATCCGTGATCCTATGATGAAAGGAAGAAGTGGAATCTCTGGGGCATGGAATCTATAAGAAACTCCATGGACCCAAGAGATAAAGAAAAACATGAAGATTCCAAGAAAGAAAGAGAAACCAGAACAACCAATCATTGTATCAAGAATCACAAGATTACCAGCCTAATATGAACTCACTAAAAGCAATCAAGCAGAAGAACTGAAAGTCGTGATAAAGAACAATGTATGGAAGAATTATGAATGAAAGCATTGCGATATCTAGAACTAGAGGTTCTCCCAGATGGAGGGAGAAGACTATGATGATTACTTGTTCCAATAAACTAGACTTATCTCTACATGAGTCATTATATCATCCGCAACATCCATGAGTTGGAGTTCTACATCAAATGAATACAAAGAATGTTCTCCATAGAAATTGAATAAAGAGCGTATGAAGAGCAACCTCAAGACTTTGAGGCATACCGGAAATAGATCCTTGCATGAAGAAATAAGAAGACAACTTGGTGGATAACCTCTAGTGCACAACAGAAGCGTGGTGAATATTTTCTATAATAGAGATATTGTATCAAGATGATTACTCAGTAGATCAAATCTCACGATGACAGAAGAAGTTCCACATGGATATGTTCCATTTTTCCAACAATGATATACTCTATTGATCAGAGCTACATGAAGCCTTTAGAGAAGACCAGTGTTCCAAGACCAAAGTACATTTGAAATCAAGAATTACATTATCCGCGATGAAGTCGAGAAAGGAGAAAGTGGTTCTCCAATACATATCTCCACAGATGAGAAGATAAGCAGACATTTTGGTAAAGCTTCTATCCAAGATGAAAGAGTTTGTGTACTAAAGTTGGAGCTCGTGGAGACAACTTCCTTATTGAAAAAGGAAGAGATGACTCCTAGGTTGGGAGGGAGCACTGAAATTATTATTGAGGACATTCATTTTCAAGATTGAAAAATAGTCCATCTTGGACAGATTCTTTCCTGTTCGGAAAGTGGATTGAGATTTCTGACGGATAGAAATTTCCCATTGTCGTTAACATGGGAAATGGTCCAGATTGTTGATGTATCATAGACGGTGACTTCCCAATGTGGTTAACATGGGGAGTGGTCTAGGGAAGTCTCTCTTCTTGAGGGTTACTCAAGAAGACTGGCCCACCTCGCCGGACAACGATTTCTCATTGTGGTTAACATGCGGAATGGTCTGTTTTGGAGGTTGATACAGGACATTCTTTTCCTCTTGTGGTTAACAAAGGAACTGGTCCAGACATTCATTCCTTAGGGTTTATACATTCTCTCCATGGTGCACTTTTATTAGTGTAGGAGGAATGGTCCAGGCTCAACAATCAGGGGCAGACATTCCTTAGGGTTTATACATTCTCTCCAGGGTGCACTTTGATTAGTATAGGAAGAATGGCCCAGGGTGGGGAATGGTCCAGGTTCAGAAGACATGACAATTATTCTTCCTTGCTTGAGAAGAATAGTCTAGATATCTCATTTTTCTACTCTGAGGGCAGATATTCTTTCATATCTCACAAACGTGAGTGAAAGATTGGACCAGATGATTCATTTTATATCATAACATTGTTTCTATGCAGGTTGATATCAGATGATTGTTATGAAGATTGTATGACAGTAGATGTATACTATTGTGGTGGATGTGTTCCACTGTTCGTGACTATACGTTATTGATCAAGTAATTGTTTTCTACTTGGTGTGGTAGTGTACCACTGGATTGTAGTTATGTATTACTATGGATAGACACAGTTGTGTACTATTTTTGTTTTGATTGCCTTGAAGACTATCAAGCAGTTTATTGGAAATAATTATCAGCCAAATGAATGATGAACATATATATTCCAAACAAAAAATGGTTCAGAACATTTACTCTTCTAGATTAGAAGAATGGCTCTTGTATCACTCTGTGGAGTGAGCATCATGTCTGATTACTCAGATAGAGTATGGTTTCGAGAGATGATGCAACTGATGATGATGATGGTGCTCATGATCTAGTCTATATAACTATGTTGATGCTACCAGGTGAATGGTATGTTTTGTGCTCAAAGACAATTAGCTGTAATACCTCCCTAGCTAGGAGGGAGTGTTGATAATATGGTAGTTGCGGGAGGTATTTACCTCCACATGTAAACCTGACAAGGATAGAATACTCCAGGAAGCAAGAAGAAACCCTAATGAGTTGGCTAATAACCCTAGAAGACTTGTCGGCTCAAGAAGAAAATTTATATTAGATTATTAGCCTACTAGAGAAGAAGTCAGCCAGAAATAATATTATATACTGAACAAACAGATACCTAGAATGAGAAGTCGGCCCGGGCAGTTAGCCAAAATTAGTATAAATACAGGAGGCCAGTTCTCATTCTGGCAGGCAGTCTCAGAATTGCAGTGCCCAGTCTTGTGCGCACTGCAGTTGCCTAATTTTTTCGCAGGTTTGGAGGAGAGTTGTCGTTGCAGCTGCTGCAGCTAGAAGTTACACTTGGACTATCTCTTGGCTAGGGTTTGGACTATCTGATCAGCGCTTTGTGATGCGCTATCCTTGGGGAAATGTGCGCTACCCTTTGTTTGGCTATCTAGCCTAGGTTTTTCTTCCGGAGTGATTCTCTGTGAAGGTTAAGCTGCTCAGAGGGTGGCTTCGGCCTATGGTTGGGTGACAAGGGTATTGTCAATGGTAAAACGAGCACACATTCATTCATATTCTAACATATGGTATGCCCAAATGAGGTTGTTGAACATGGAGGATAGTTGAGATTTGTTAGGAGAAGAGAAAGTGATGAGACTCTATAGTAGTCCATATTTTGTAAACACTTGTACAAGCATTCATGTTAATGAAAAAGAGCAGTTTTTCCTGCATATGGTTCTGTGTGTTATGAGTGTATACTATAGATGCATGTGTTGGGTTTCATCTGCAAGAGAATATAGAATCCCATATATGTGAGTTTGTTGAATTGTTTATGGGTTCTTTAGGCTATGAAAGGAGTGCACAATAGAGTCTTGAAGCTCTGTAGCCAGTGCAAGGGGTGTGCATATGAACTCTTTTGAGTTAGAGAAGAACGTGCCAGGAGGACGAAACAAAGTGATAACAACTCAATGGGAACCCCAAGGTTGTTGAATACCTATGAGGGTAAATTGTGCATAGGAAGCACAAAGAGACAGAGTCACTGAGAACTCTGTAGAGATCTTCTAGGTGGGCATCGAGCAGGTGCAAGTGTGCACAAAGAGAACTCCCTGTCAATTTCAAGGAGAAGAGTATCAGAGGAAGATGCTCACAGAGTTACTGAACACTGTAGAAAATGCTCATCAAGGTGTGCTTTGAGCGAGAGGTTTCTAGGAGGGAACAAGAACCCTTTGAAGGGAGCAGAAGGGTCGAGAACCTTAAGAGACTGAGTAAATCCAAAAGCTCAAAAGAGATAGCGTTAACCAAAATGTAGATGAGACCTAAGTAGTCGAGCTCTTGGGAGGAACAAAATCCTAAGCCTTTGAACACTTACAAATTCTTCCAAGTCGGAAGAAATCAAAATCTCAGAAGGAGGAGCGACAACAGCCGTCAAAATGGTTGTTGGGAGAAATATGGACCGTATATCAGTGTCTAGGGAAGAAAAGGAGAGAACAAAGGAGGGGATAGATCCCATCCATTGGATATGAAAATGAAGGATCAACAACCGTTGGATCCAGATGAGGTGCACACACCTTAATATTTTCAAAGTGCATGGGATAATAGGATAGCCGAAGTCCCGAAGCCAGTCGGGACCGTCCATTGTCAAGGCTAACAGGTGGTGCAAGATCCACAACTCCGGAGCGAGAGAACTTCAGAAGTTTTTTGGATAAGGAGAAAGCGAAATCGTCGAAGAGACGAAGGCTGAAGTAAATCCAGGTCATTGGTTTCCAGGAGATATTTGTCGACAGATCTCATACTTCGGAATATTTCAAGCGTGGAGTGTGACAAACTCCCGAAGTCCTGAAGGCCGAAGCAGATAGCAGTCGTCTGTTGCGGAGAACACGTGGTGAGAGATCCAGAAGTTCGGAGGATTAGCGCTCCGAAAAGGAAGTTGACGAGAGCAGAGAAGGTCTGGATCGTCAGATCTAGAGGGATGTGTGGTGAAAATCCATTGTCTTCGGGTGAAATCACTCCGGGAGGAACAAGTGAGCAGGGTTCTGAAACTCCTGAATCCCAAAAAGTCAAAGTGGATCGTGGTCATCAGATCCAAAAGGACACGCGTCAACAGATTGTGTACTTTGGGTGGAAGTGCTCCGGGAGAAAGCGAAGGTGGAGAGTTGAAACTCTCGAAGCATGAATAACCGAAGTGGATCGTAGCCGTCAGATTCAAAATAACATGAGGAAAAGATCCATCGACTTCGGGTGGAAGTAGTTTGGGAGGAAGTAAGAGGAAAGAGTTGAAACTCCTGAAGCCCGAAGAGCCGAAGTCAATCATAGTTGTCGATCGGCGGGAGGACACATGGCGACAGATCATGAACTCCAGGTGAATTCACTTTGGGAGAAAGCGAGCATGGGAAGTTGAGACTTTCGAAGGCCGAAGTCCCGAAGTGGACTAGAGCCATTGATTTGAGGTCGACGTGTGGTGTCAGATATAGAACTTCGAGTATGGAATAATCTGGGGGGAAAGAGGAGATCGAAAGTGTTGAACTCCTAAAGCGTAGAGTCCTGAAGTGGATCTTGATCGTCAATCTGAGAATGAAAAATCAACGGTGAGGAATCATTGTGGGGAGTGGAGGAAAATTTAGCGAGCACTCTAGTTCGTAGCCCACAATTTGCTAAGATTTTGATCTTTTCGAGACAGGGGATCAACGATCACGATTTAAAGGAGATTGGACGAGCACTTTTCTGATTGCGGGGACAGATCTCCGTGATAAAGAGTGAGCACGTTGGCAACCCACAATTTTTGTGAACCGTTGATCGATGGACAAACTGGTAATGACCAAATCATGACCATGAAAACCCTGAGGGTGATAACAGGGCATGTGTTTAATCGAGATTGAGACTAGTAAGGTCTCAAGAAGATAATCCATCTTGAAGACTAAATGATCCTTGATTGGGAGGTCGAGCAGCCCAGAGGAGAGAAGGCGGGTCTGCATCAAGTGGTATCAGAGTAAGAATTTTTCTTGCAGACAACAAGCAAAGGGAAGAGAAGACCGCCTGACAACATCAAGTAGTATCAAGAACTTGAATTTGTCTGTAGACAACAAATGTAGGAGGAGATAAAGGAGATAGTTAGATGGTATCAGAAACTTAAGTTCATATATAGACAACAGGTGAAGGAGGAGACAAATTATTTATTCTCCGTGTTTGATTGTTGCACGTGTGCAACAACAAATGATTATCCAGTTGGGTTGTAGGGAGAATTTGGAGATGCTCGCGATGGTAGACTAATCCAAAGACTTTCCAGGAGGGCAGGAAGAGGGTGAAAATGGCTACTGAATTCCATTGGTGTGGTCAAGACAAGGACCACCAGCAGAAAAACAAAGTTGAGATAGAAAAAGTGCTCAGGGAGATCAGAGAAAAAATGGAGAAGCTGGCATTGAAGATGCAACAATAAGCAAAGGTACATTGGACATATGAGTGGCCTTTGAAGAAGAAAGTAAAATGGCCAGTTCAAATATTGTTGGCTAGAGGACAACGACAATTGTTAAGGAGGTGGATGAGGCATGCTGAAAACCTCAGTGACACAGAACATGAGATGGTTTACATTTGTGAACCAGAAGTTGGGAGAACCCTCAGTGATTAGGAAGGGAGATTAGTTAAGGGTCTTATAAAATTCTAGGAGGGCAGAGATGAATTTTCAAATTGCCAGGTGGGCAATGAGATGAGGTCAATTGAGGATCTCATAGACTATCATGAGGGCAAAAATGAAAATTCATATTGCCAGGTGGGAAATGAGATGAGATCAATTGTGGATCTCATAGACTGCCAGAAGGATAGGGATGGAAATTTAAATTTCTAGGTGGGAAATGAGATGAGATCAGTTGATCTCATAGACTACCAGGAGGGTAGAAGAGAAATCCCAGATTTCCAGGTGGGAAACGAAGAAGAGAGGAGACTATTTGAAAGTCTCATGAACTTAGCTGAGAGTTCATATCAACAAGGAGGGCTGGTGGAGGAGGATAAAATATGCATTCTGATCATTGGGGGAATCAAAAT
Organism: Picea engelmannii; assembly: GCA_009831015.1. Taxonomy (NCBI): domain Eukaryota; kingdom Viridiplantae; phylum Streptophyta; class Pinopsida; order Pinales; family Pinaceae; genus Picea; species Picea engelmannii. The sequence goes on along the minus strand of ML827220.1, from coordinate 189,462 downwards.
ATTCCTACCAAGCAACCAAGTAGAGGCTAGCATAAGCATTGGAGGTGCAACAAAGGAAGGAAAGCTAGTTGTGACTGTCATGATGAAGGAGAAGATATCAAAATCTTCCCAAGGAGAAGAGGAGAAGGAGAAGACACTGATGTTCGCCCCAACAGAAAAAGAGGATAATTCAGATGAATTTCTCACTCAATGGAAGAAAGAGTTGAAGATGTTGGGGGATTGGATGGACAATCTAGAACCAGAAGATGGTTTCCAGGAGATAGTCATGCAAATTGCAGGAGACGAGCATTCAACACAATTTCTCAAAAATTTCAGCGAGGGAGCTGAATAGGAAATGATTGTAGCACTAGAGCCTACAGTAGAAGAGGAAGCAAACAACATAGACTTTGTTGATCTGTGTGAATAAATGGAAGCCTTGGAGAGAAGGATGATAGTGCAAATTATGCACATCCAACAGGCTAAGTTGGAAATAGGTGGAGGAGCATACTAGCCTAGGGAGCAGCTGGAGGAAGTTGGAGTCGAAGCAACACAAGAGGAGATGAAAAAATTCAATCTGTCAGAGGAGGAAGCTGAGAAGCAACTCAGTGGTGAGACTGCAGAACTAGAGTCTGCAACAGAGTGGCTAGCTAGTGCCACAGGAGATGAAGATAACATGAAGGTTTAGATTGATCAAATTGGTAAAAAGGAGAAAGAGCACACATTTCAATGTGCCCAAGAGATTATTGTAGAATGTGAACCTACAACAGAGGAGAGAGCAACATATAGCATGGATTTTTCTGATCTGTGTGAAGAACTAGAGGTGCTAGAGAGAAGGGTAAAGATGCAAAGTCAACTAATCTAACAAGTCAAGTTGGAAATTGATGGAAAGGAGATGCAGCGGAGTGAGATGAAGGATAAGAGCCATCCAGTGGACCGGCTGGACAAGGAAATAAAGGGTATTAAGAGACTGATGCTGGAAGAAGCACAAGAAGCAGTCAACAGAGAAGGATGGAACAGAAGAGGACCTGCAGGAGAAGCAGAGTAGCAGAGGTAGCAAGGAAGAGGAGCAAGTGGATAGCTCCACTTTCAGGTTTGGGACCCTGGAGGATCTCAACAACATAGCAGAGGGAGCCATGAGTAGGGGCTCATGATTTTCCCAGTAGTGGAGTATGATGCAGGAGCATTGTCAACAAGCACACATGGAGAGACAAATCAGTGCCCTAGCACACTGTTGAATCATTTTGGAATCTTAAATGCTGGCATTTTTTGTAAATATTTTTTTGAACCGATTGAAAATTAAAGAAGATCAAAACAATTGGGAGAAAATGATCGTGAGTGATCTAGGAGTTTCACTCCTAGAATTTAATGTAACGATGCTTAAGGGGTAGTTAGCTTCTTTCGAGAAGATAGGTAGTCAGAGGGAACCCTAAGAACCCTCTGGGATAGGTAGGAGTATGGTGCGCCCAAATGAGGTTGTTGAACATAGAGGATAGTTGAGATTTGTTAGGAGAAGAGAAAGCATTGAGAATTTGCCGTAGTCCATCTTTTGTAAACACTTGTACAGGCATTCATGTTAATGAAAAAGAGTAGTTTTTCCTTCATATGGTTCTGTGTATTTTGTGTGTTTTATGGATGGTGTCTGTGTGTTATGAGTGCATATTGTAGATGCATGTGTCAGGTTTCATCTGCAGGAGAAGATAGAATCCTCTATCTGTGAGTTTGTTGAATTGTTTCTAGGTTCTTTAGGGTTTGCAAGGAGTGCATAATAGAGTCTTGAAGCGATCTAGCTAGTGCAAGGGGCGTGCATCTGAACTCTTTCGATTCAGAGAAGAACGTGCCAGGAGGGTGCACCAGAGTGATAACAACTCAAGGGGAACCCCAAGGTTACCGAATACCTTGGAGGGTAAATTTTGCAAAGGAAGCATAGAGAGACAGAGTCACTGAGAACTATGTAGATCTCTACCAGGTGGGCATCGAGTAGGTGCAAGTGTGCACAAAGAGAACTCCCTGTCGATTTCAAGGAGAAGAGTATCGGAGGAAGATACTCACAGAGTTATTTAACACTCTGTAGAAAATTCTCAGCAAGGTGTGCTTTGAGCAAGAGGTTTCCAGGAGAGAAAAAGAACCCTTTGAAGGGAGCAGAAGGGTCGAGACCCTTAAGAGACTGAGTAAATCCAAAATCTCAGAAGAGATAGCATTAACCTAAACATAGAAAAGACCTAAGTAGTCGATCTTGTGGGAGGAAGAAAGGTAGAAGCCTTTGAACACTTACAAATTATTCTGAGTTGGAAGAAATCAAAATCTCAGAAGGAGGAGCGACAACAGCCGTCAGATTGGTTTTTGGGAGAAATTTGGACCATAGATTAGTTTCCAGGGAAGCAAAGGAGAGAACAGAGGAGGGGACAGATCCCATCCATCAAATTCGAACATGAAGGATCAACAACCGTTTGGATCCAAGTGAGGTGCACGCACCTTAATCTTTTCAAAGTGCATAGGAGAACAGGATAGTTGAACTCCTGAAGCTAGTCAGGACCGTCCATCGCCAAGGTTGACAGGTGGCGCAAGATCCACAACTCTGGAGCGAGAGAAGTTCAAAAGTTTTGTTAATATGGAGAAAGAGAAATCGCCGAAGATCCAAAGGCTGAAGTAAAACTAGGTCGTTGGTTTCTAGGAACTACTACATTGGGCTCAATTTACGATGAAATATTGCAACGATTTAAAATTTTGTCGTATTTTTTTTTCTTTTTTGGACTAAATATACTGTTTTTTTTCGGGGTCCAACTGTTGGTCGCTCTAATGACCAACATTCCACGTTGGTCGTTATAACGATGAAATTTAGTCGGTAGAGCAACCAACCAACAGTTAGTCGCTATAGCGACCAACAATGGCATGTGTGAGAATCAAACAATCATTTACGACAAATCAATCCTATATATATCTCAGTTATGACAAATTTGCTATAGTTGCGACAATCATTTTCTACAGTTGAGAAAATCATTCGGATGTTCTGATGCAATGGTGTTCTGGTTTTTTATGAAATCTTGATTTCAATTCTCTTTCAAGAAGAGAAACATTGAATTGATCAGACTCTACATAGTTGAGATTTTGAAGGTCAGTACTTAAAAAATTTCTGTGTGATTTAGTAATTTGGTGCTATTGAACTATTTTATGGTTTGTTTTCACTCCTTAAATCAGATTTTATGGTTTATTTTAACTCCTTAGAAATATTTTATGGTTTATCCACTTTTGATAGAGTAAAAAGATTATTGATTCAGCTACAATCACTCTAATTAGATTTAATCACTCTAATTTTGTTCTTATATTTCATGGAACTCCTTGAATATCTAAGTATCCTTGCCTTAGTAAATTCACATTTAGGGTTTCCTCCTTGAGTTGGAAAAGAACCAACTAGAAGTGAAGAGCAGTGGCTTTTTTGTTGATATTAGGCATCAATACTCTTGTGTATCCCTAAAGCTACCCTAATTTTTATTAGGGACTTAATATTATATAGTGTGATTTTGGGTGATAATAGATCCACCTCACTTTGCTTGCTTGTTGTCCAGGGCTGCATAAATCCTTGGCACATATCTGCTCATGTCCTCCACTGTTTCAAATCGTTGTACATTGTGAACATCCCTACCTTTTTCACCCCTGTGAGGACAATCTCTGAACCTATGGTCCCCTTTACAACCCCAACATTGCATAGGTGGTTGTCTTGGCCCTTGACTCCCTGTGTCAATCGTTATGGGTTCTTTAGGCATTTGTTGTCCTTGTGGATTATTTCTAAAGAATGGTGGCTTAGCTCCCTTCTTCCTTTTATCCACCTTGAAATTCTTATTGTCTTCCCAAGCCCCTTGGAAAGACGGCCTTACTTTTTGCTGATCATATAAGCATTTATCTCTCCTTACGGTCTCTTCTAATGTCTTGGGATCATCATATTGTATTTTGTCACTGATGAACGATGGAAATCCACTTAAATACCTTTGAATTTTGACTGTCTCATCCTTGATGAAAGAGACATACTTCAGTAGTTCCAGAAACCTTCTCTCATATTCATCTATGGTCATACTTCCAAGCTTGAGTTCAAAGAACTCTTTCATTTTCTTGCCATAGTATCTCTTAGTCAAGTACTTCTTCTCAAAATACTTCTTGAATTCCCTCCAAGTAACACTATTCTCTACAATGTGTTGTACTTGCATAAGTTGATCCCACCACATGGAGACCTTTCCTTTGAGTTGATAGATAAAGATTCTACCTTCTGCATGGGAAGAATAATTATGCAATTGAAAATACTTCATCATGCCTAACAACCATGTTTTTGTATCTTCATCCTTCATACTTCCTCATGCCTAGCAATCATGTTTCTGCAACATTGTTATACTATAACAAATGTTATAATATAACAATGTTATATTATAACAAGATATGTTATATTTTAACAAGATATGTTATATTATAACATTGTTATATTATAATATTTGTTATAATATAGAAATGTTATATTATAACAATGTTATTATAACATTGTTATAATATAATATTTGTTATAATATAACATTGTTATATTATAATATTTATTATAGTATAGCAAATGTTATAATATAACAATGTTATTATAACATTGTTATAATATAATATTTGTTATAATATAACATTGTTATATTATAATATTTGTTATAATATAACAAATATTATATTATAACAATGTTATAATATAATATTGTTATTATAACATTGCTATATAATAACAATGTTATTATAACATTGTTATATTATAAAATATGTTTATGTTTTTTTTTAAATATTTATGAAATTTTTGTGTAAATTTTATTTTTTTTAAGGTTTTTATATAAATTTTAAATTTATTTTTTTTGTTATAGTTTGAAGTTTTTAAACTTATTTTTGTTAATTTTTATTTAAATTTTGTATTAAATTTTTTTATTTTAAGTTTTTTAATTTAGGGTTTTTATATGTTTTTAATTCTTTTGGGGTTTTTTCACCTTTAAAAAAAAATGGGCTATAATTGTTTTTTTTAACCTTTTTCTTAGTTTTTTCTTATTTTTCTCTCTCTATATATAATTTTATGGTTTTCTTTTCTTCTTTAGCTTTTTAGGTTTTTCTTCATTGGTTTTTTTTCATATAAATTTGTTTTTAAAATGTTTTTTGTTTTTTAAATTTCAATTCTATTTGTTTTCTTATTTATTTTAATTTTTAATTGATCCAAAAAAATGAATTATATTTTTTTTGCTACATATTTAAAAATATTGTTATTTAACAACAATTATTTTCTATGTATGAAAGTAAGGTTAAAAAAAGTGTGTTAAAAATGATATTTTCCACTATATTTAAAATGTATGGAACCATAACTTAATTAAGGCCAGCTAATTATATGAAAAATCTTAATTTCAAAAAAATAAATGGTGTACAACATTTTTAACATTGGATGAAGCATGAAAATATGATTAAAAACAAGATTGAATAAAAATAAAAATAAAAATAAAATAGAAAAGTTTGAAAATAGATGAAAACACATTGTTGATAAATAAATAAAAACCACCTAAAAATGGAGGGGGTGCTACCAGTAGCAGCATTTTTAAAAACAAGGTAAAAAACTTGACGCCCCAAAAAACGAGAATTCTGTAGAGTTCTCGTTAAGTTGGTAACTATGTTTAGAGACCATTGGGGAAATCATGTCTGGTAGAGAACTTGTCTTAACCACTCTCCAAAATATTCCAAAATCATGGGAGCCTTTCATTCAGAGTATCTGTGGAAGAGAAGCTCTACCAACCTTTGAGCGTCTATGGACATATTGCACTCAAGAAGAACTTAGACTTAGAAATAGAGGAGTGGGAGATTTCTCAGAAGAAAATCATGCTCTTGCACTTCATACAAAGAAGGGAGGAAAATTCAAAAGAAAATTTAGGCAAACATTTAAGGGTGAAAAGTCTTCATCCAATCCAGGTTATCAAAGAAGAGATGATTCATAAATTCAGTGCTTCAGATCTGACAAGTATGGACACATTGCAAGAAACTGTCGAACCATGAAAAAGGGAAGACAATATGCTTCCACCGCTGACATTGATCCAGATCCACCTCAAAAGAGTGAAGAAAAGAGAGAGCATAAGTACTTCCTCTAAAAGGAAATGACTACAACTAGGTAAATCATTTGATCTCTAATTTTATAGTTGATTTCATTTTTTCAAATAAATGGTGAATATAATTTCTAGTATGGAAGCTCTCAAGATTTGGACCATTATCCCTGGTACGAGAGTCGAAACATATTTAATTTTTTCATCATACAAGAACAAGAAGAAACGATGGTGCCCTTGAAGAAGATATAGCTTTTCAAAATCCAGAGAATCTCAGATGGATATTAACAGTGAGACAATGCCTTTCTCACCCTTCAACAGTTCAAAGGGAGACATACATTGTTCTAATTGATCCAATTGCTCTAGTTGATATGTTCAGTAGGACATAAGAGGGGCTACCTAAAGGCAGAGAATCAAACACGCCTCTCAAGGCACATTTCGAGAAAGCAAAAGAGATTTTCGAGCTATCCTTCAGTCATGAGCTACTTCATTGATGTTGATCTTCCTTGTCTTAGAGAAGCAACATGAGAACAAGTATGGCAAGATGCCATAACAAAAGAATGCTAGTATATCTTACAGAATGATGTATAAGATATTATTCAGGGACCAGAAGGGAAATTTGTGATAACTTCCAAGAGGATCTATAAGATCAAGCATGCAGCTGAAGGAAGTGTCGAGAAAAACAAAATGAAATCTATGGATAGAGATTTCTTACAAACAAAGGGAGTTGTCTATGATGAGACACTTGTTCCAATAAACCCAATGCACTTTCATCCATACTACCATCCATGAGTTGGAAACTATATCAGATAGACAGAGTTATGATGAGTTTGGATTTCAGCAATAGTGTTGTTGATCCAAACCTATATCATTAACAGTGTTGGTGACAAGAGCTTGATTCTGATGACTTATTTAGAAGGCCTTATTTTTTAATACAAGTAATCCCTGACTTCTGAATTGGAGATGAAGAATCTGAGTATGATGCACTACTTCTTGGGATAAAAAGTATGATAGAGGACCGATAAGATTTTTCCCGAGTCAAGGAAAATATACAGTGAAAATATTAAAGAAGTTCAGTATAACAGAATGCAAAATACACCGTGATGGATTTAAAGAAGAAGGTTCATGATGATTCAACCGAGACTGATCCACAACTGATTGGATCAATGATGTATCTGGTTAACACCAGACTTGATTCATGCCATGTAGTGAATATGCTTAGACAACAGGAAAAAAAAACATGTTTTGAGATATATGTGAGACACAGTTGGATATGGCCCAAGATATACCTCCAGTATGAACTTGATTTTGCAGGATATTCCGATTCAGATTGAGAAAAAGTACAGTGGACCGAGAGAGCACATCCGGTTGATGTTCTACCATAAAGTTTGTCATGGCTTCCTAATACAGCAGAAAATAAAACTATGTGACCTTAAGTACCATAGAGGCAGAGTAAATAGCATCGAGTGTGCGAAGCAATGTGGCTTCACTAGCTTCTAACAGATCTACTTGACCATGAGATAGATCCTATGATGATAACCAAGAGCCATGTGTAAATCTCCTTGAGAACCCAATGTTTCATGATGGATCGAAACACAATGAGATGAAATATCCTTACTGTTGGAGTTACTTCACACACACCTAGGATTTATTTTTCCTAAGGTTTTTATTTGTTTATTAGTCATAATTAGTCATTATC
>ML827220.1:156135-169108 GCA_009831015.1 Picea engelmannii | reverse complement strand
ATGTTGGTAATTGTATTAGGACCAAATCCCCTTTTGCGGATTGGTCAACAGACAATTGTAATAGGCAGAATAAGAAGTCAGCCCCAAAAATTATTATTGAGACCCATAAATAAATTAAAGGTGGGTTTACTCACCTAGAGTGAGAAGTAGGCCCTACCAGTGAAGACCCTTCACACGTGTCAGTCTTGTATATATAGAGAGGCTAGCACCTCACTTTATCACACAACACACTTGCTCATTTTTAAGAGGCAAGCTACAACTTACCAGCTGGAGAGAGGGAGAAGAGTGGCACATCTTTTGGAGAGGACTATCTGTATTGGTTTGAGTTATCTCTTGACATTGTATTGGCAATTTATGATAAGGAAGTTTTTGCTGGGTTTTCTTCCCCTAGAGCGTTTCCCAGGATAAATGTTGTGTCTCTTGTGAATGTGTATTTCTCAGTGATCTTGTTCTTATGTTGATCTTATCTATTGAAATGCAAAGAACTATAATAATGGCATAAAACATTAACATGGGGGGTCTTTCCCTCCCACCATGATGGTGACATCATCATTCAGAGCCTTGACGTCACCCAATTGAGGGATCCAACATGAGGACGAATTTGTTTGTCACATGCGACAGTTCTTGAGGGGTTTTAAGCCCCAGAGTTTCACTTTGGAGGCCTAGCGTTCCAAGAGGGAGGCTAACATCACCCTAGGAGGGGCATGACGTCACCCTAAAAACATGAATTTAGGGGTTTTCTTTGTCAATTTTATGTAAAAATGGATTCTTCATGTAAACTAGCGATGTCGGCCTTTTTTGACCTAAAATGTAATTAAAGGTCATTTGTATTGTATAAATAAGAGATCAAACTCTCATTTTGTATTCATCATCTTTCACTCACACAAGTGTGAGATCTGAAATTTGGCCTCTTTTAAGGCTTATTGGATGAACTAAGTGGTGCGCAACTCTTGGAGGAGGCTTTTATTGGTGAATATTTGCATTTTCATGGTGGAAAGTCTTCAACTAGGGTTTGTGACTAGATTATTCTTGGTGAATGTAAGTAGAAATCTGCAATCCTTCTTTCTTTGAATGGTTATGGTGTATTTTACTTTTCATTTTTTAAGATTATGAAATTGCTAGTGTGAAACCCTAGGAGAAAAGCACATGTTATTGTCCTTCTCTCAATAGCTATCCACCTACTTGATTTTGCTAGAAGACACCTCCATTGAAGCATATGTTGGAGCCCTACCTTTGTAGCACTATTGCTTCATTAAGATTTTATTTTATTTCAATCTTGACCTAAAGAAGGAAAACCGCTAGGGCCTAGGGTTACCTACTTCCTAGTAGTCATTTTCCTTCTAGGGTTTCTGATGATTGAGGCCTTAGGTTACTAACACCTCAACCTTCCCCCCTCTTGTCTTTAGATCACTCATTATCATTTTTTTCCCCTAAGATTGTCACTGCAAAGTGACTCCATTTACCCTAAAGGCACTACTTCACACCTTACAATTGATTGATTGATGAAAACAACCTTAAAACTATCTACTTTAAGATCTTTACTAACCACTTCTAACCTTAGACTAGACTAACTTACTAACTATCTTGATGTTGTTCCAAAATAAAGCTACAACCATCTATGACAGTAGTAAAAGCTTCTAAAAGAAAGTGTTAGAGCTGATTTTGCATTGCCTTCTTTGCTTCTAACAAATACTAGCATATTGCCAATTTTAGGTTATCATTTTTGGTCATTATTAAAGTTTGTTTAAGGCATAATTGTGAAGTTATCATTATATATACATTGTTGTTATAAATATTTATGTTGCTTCATCTTTTTATATCAGTTCATGCTTTTATTCAAAGTCCATGGTTTTATGAAACGATAATATCAATTGGTACTTGCAAACAATGTTTTTCTTGTTGTCTTGTTCTGGGCGGGTACACTTAAGCAAGTTTTTGCTTCATCTTATTAAAAACTTTGGGACTTTCTAATCAGAGTGTCTTATGAGAGGGGAATAACTTTCTTGATACTATTACCTTTGCCTTCTCAAACCCCCTGGTCATCGGGGACGTCTCCCCTAGGCTTTTACCCCTAAAGAGAAAGAGGTGTCTTATTTAGGTGATAGCTATAGGACAACCTCTTGTTACGCCAATTTATTGTTCACTTTCCTTTGACTTTCAGGCAAGTACAAATTGTGCGATAACATTTTGGCATCGTTTTTGGGGAACACTGAGTCAATATTCCTCAAACGACATTTTTTCGGTAAGTCTTTATCCAAAGCCTTTACTTCACAAAGCTTACCTAGTGACTCCACTGAGGGTGATTCCCTCTTTTCTCTATGATGATCCCTAGAAGGATTATCTGGCGACTCCACTGATGATAAAGCCAACCATGGATTCTCAGTGGGACCCGAGAAATTTCAAACCCTTAGACATGAGTAAAATCTCGGGATACCCTCAACAAATGCCCCCGAGGTATGAAAAATGGCTCCCTAGATTCACTGGTAGTGATGGGGTTAGAGCTGACAATCACATGGATGATTTTTGGGCTTTCTTTCAACTCCACCCTATCAGTGATGATGTTGAAGATTTGGCAATGAAACTTTTTTCAGCCACTCTTCATGGAAATGCTAGGAAATGGTATGATGATCTCCCTGATGCTAACATCACATCTATGGACCAGTTAGAAGAAACCTTTCTCAAGAGATGGGGTGTTAAATTGGAAGATATCCAAATGCTACTAAAAGACTCGAGTATATAAAACAAACTAAGCATGAGATGATCAAGGAATTCTAGGATAGGTTTGAAAATTTGCCATGGGTATTCCTAAAAGCCATTGTCCTGAAGACAGATACCTTGTTTACCTCTATACCAATGCACTCCTAGTGCATTTAGGGTTTCTCCTCGGTAAAAAGGGGCCAAAAGCACTCCATGAAGCTCATAACGTGGCTTTAGAAATCGAGGCAAATATCTCCTTGTCCAAGGAAGGACACCTCTTTACCCTAGATACTCTTAGTTTGGAGATATTAGTTTCCCTTGAGACCTTTACTGGTAATTTCCAAGAAAAAGGGGAACCCATCATCAACCAACAAGAGGTTGAGGAGAAGGATCCTAATGAGGTTTTCCAATACCATGAGGAAGAGAAAGAGATTACTCATTCTTCTGCCGAGGATAATGAAGACATGGTTGAAGAGCGAGAGCCTGAAGATATCAAACACGATGATGAAGTATTGATGTGTGCTCCTCCCTATGATGAAGCCATTCAAGAACCTATTCCCCCTTCACAAAAAGAAGAGGATGAGGTTAGTCACTTTCCTTTTAAGGTTTTTGATGACACCTTGTTCTATAATTCAGAAAGGGAACCCTTGGACAAGACAAACCCTCCTTATTATGAAGTTGAAGAGACAAGTCATGGGGACGAGACAATGATGCATGTTCTTCCATTTGATGAAGTTTATCGAGTCCTCGAAGCTCTTGCACAACAAGAAGTAAACATGGTAAGTTATTTTCCTTTCCAAGAGTCTAATGATGCTTTATTTTATGATTTGGAAAGTGAAGAAGTTTTGGAGGATCCCTCAGATGTTTTAAGACCTTCATGTAATGATAAAGATGATGACTTTGTTGATAATATTGATGAATTCATACATGTCAGAAAGCGTAAATGGGATGTGATTGGATATGATGGGGATCCCATTTACGACATTGAGGGTCATTTCCAAAAGTTTCCTTTACCATTATCATATGAGGTTACTAATAAATTTGACATTTGGCAACAAGGAGATGATATGGTTACAATTTTTTTTCAAACACCCAAGGATGACCTGGTGCTATGTTCTCCTAATGATTTCCGGTCATACCTTGAGGATTTTGATGAATATTGCTTTGAGCAATTGGATTTATTTCATAAAGAATATTATCATCCACCATTCTACTCAGATGTTGATAAAGGTGAGGACATTGCTTTCCCAAAGAAGGATCCTTATGAAAATGTCTCCCAACTCCCTTTGACTATTTTATCTTGCTATATCACTAAAGGTGTAGTTGGGAAGCATGTCCTTTGTCTTGAGTTGTCTCTAAGGAAAATCTTACTTTTAGAATTCAAGGGTAGGTCGAATACCTCAAGAAGAAGTTTGTTATCTCAATATTTCATCCTTCCCTTGAGAAATTGCCAGTCATCCCCTAGGTTCTTACTAGTCCCTTCCCAAACCTCAGATTGTGAAGACGTCCAAGGTAGCCAACTTTCAGAGTCTTTCAGTCGGTCTATTCAACCTTTGATTTTTCACGACCCCTTTCTGAAATGGATTGAGCACTTTCCTAAAGGTTTGAATTGGCATAATTTTTCCCTCCCTCTCGCCTCCATGAACTAGACTTTACGATTTTTGATGATACAATATGTTTTCTAACTCATGTTATTTTTGTGTTCGACTTATCATTATTTTGGTTTATGATGAAGCATAGAGGCAGGTATTATGAGACATTGCTAGGATGGTTTCACTGGCTATTTGACTACACATAGCATTCAACCAACATGTAAGTACATGTAAGTAGGTAGGCATTTGTATTCATTGTATATACCATCTGCATATCATGCTAGAGTAGTGTAGTTGTGATTTCATTTCCATTTGTACATATGATTTCTTTCATTTCATTGTATCATATATGAGCTAGGGGTGATATCACCACCCCAAGAGATTACTGATCATTTTTGTTGAGATCTAGCAAGTCACGGGTCATACCAGAGATTCTGAGGTTTGTTGATTTTTCATAAGCAATAGGTTAAGCATGTAGTTCATTTCAATTTCATCATGTCTTAACCATAAACAAGAATGTTGCAGCAACCAAGATCACAAGAAGAAACACCATGCACAAGAACACAAGAAGTATCCTGGGAAACCCTTCTCAACAAGGGAAGAAAACCCAGCCAAATCCTTTGCTATATTCTTCAAGAGAAATACCTTTCACCACCAAGAATGACTTAGCACACAAGAGGGTTCTTAAGCCCTAGAAACCCTAGCGCCCAAGAGAGGTGTGCACCTTTTGCCAAGTAGAAGTGTTTGCTGAAATTTCCAAACTCATGAGAAAGATCTGATTCTACAATGGAGAATCATCTCTTACTTATACTAAACTTGACCAATCAATAAAGGCATCTATTGGCTTAATAGGGCCGACCTCTCTAAGTCAAATGTATTATTATTATTATTATTAATATTAATATTAATTATATTTTACATTTATTATTAGACATATTAAAGTAGGGATGACCTGTACCCTTTACAAGACAATTAGGGTTATAGGTAGGTCTGACTCTTGAACAATATGTAGCAAAGAATTTGATACACCCACTAGTGCCCATCCACTAGGGGCACATCCATAGGGATGTCATAGCTCTGATTCACTACATTACATAGAAGAACCAGGCCTTCATACGTTCACCTGTGCTCGTCCACAGGCACGTCCACTCTACATATCTACTTTCCCACTGCCACCGACAGGAGAATCATCTGGAGTCTTCTCGTCAACTTTGCTGCTCAGAGGAGGCTATCACATCATCTTCATTTCTGATCACATGACGATGTGCCCTGCACTTTTGGGATTTCACACGTTCACCTTGTGCTCAACCACAGGAACGTCCTAACTCGACAGATCGCTTTTCCACCTGATAATCATCTGGAGTTCTTCTCACTCACGTCATGGAGGAGGTCATCTCTATGTTCCTGGCTTTGTCCCAGGTAGGAACCATGAACCCTTCTTAGGGTCTTTCTCTCAGGTTTGTAAGCTGAGAGAAAGACTCACATAGCTGCTATGTTCCACATCTCATAGTTTTGTAAGATGGAGGATGTCTCCCATAGATGCATTCATCAAAACTCCCTTTCAACTAGGGAGGCATTATTTATCATGCCAAATATCACACAAATGTATTTTGAATTTTGTCTTGGCTGGAGTTATCAATACTCCCTCTCAACTAGGGAGCCATTCTTCACGAAGTTAAGTTGGTGAAGATATCTACAATCTGCTCATGTGTAGGAAGGCACTGCATGTGTACGATTTTCCTCTGCATCATATCTCTGAAATAAGGATATTTCATCTTAGGGTATTTCGATCCATCGGGAGACACTGGGTTCTCAAGGAGCTTTACTCATGGCTTTTGGTTATCATCATAGGATCCATGTCATGGTCAAGTAATTCTGTCAGAATCTTGTGAAGCCACATTGCTTCGCACACTTGATGCTTATATACTTTGCCTATGTGGTACTCAAGGTTACAGAGTTGTGTTTCCTGTTTCATTAGGAAACCATGAAAACTTCACAATAGAACATCAATTGGATGTGCTTTTTCGGTTCATTGTACTTTTTGCTCAATCTGAATCGACATATCTTGCAAACTCAAGTTTATACTGGAGGCATATCTTAGGCCATATCCAACTGTGCCTCGTATATATCTCAATACATGTTTTGTTGTTTGTCAAGTGAGTCTGTCTCGATTGACTCATGAAATGACTAGGCACATTCACTGCATGGTATGAATCAATTCTGGTGTTGACCAGATACATTAGTGATCCAATCAACTATAGATCAGTCTCGTCTGAATTATCATCCATCTTCTTCTTTAAATCCGTCACGGTGGATTTTGCATTCTGTCATACTAAACTTCTTTAATATTTTCACTGTATATTTTCCTTGACTCGGGAAAATCTTATAGATCATCAGTCACACTTCTTGTCCCAAGAAGTAGTGCATCATACTCAGATTCTTCATCTCGAATTCAGAAGTCAAGGATTACTTGTAACAACAATGCTTTCCGAATAAGTCATTAGGATCAGGTTCTTGTCACCAACACTGTATAGGTTTGGATCAACAATACTCTTTCTTGAAACTAATCAAGAATCTATCTATTTGCTATAGTTCCAACTCATGGATGGTAGTACGGATGGAAGTGTATCGGGTTCACTGGGTCAAGTGTCTCATCATAGACAACTCCCTTTGTTCATGAGAAACCTCTGGCTATAGATCTCGTTTTGTATATCTCGACACTTCCATCAGTTGCATGCTTGATCTTATAGATCTACTTGGAAGTTACCACAAACTTCCCTTTTTGGTCCCTGAATAATATCTTATGCATCATTCTTTAAGATATACTGGTATTCTTCTGTTATGTCATCTTGCATACTGGTTCTCTTGTTGCTTCTCTAAGACAAGGAGTCTCAGCATCAATGAAGTGGCTCATGACTGAAGGATAGCTCGAAAATCTCTTTTTCTTTCTTGGAATGTGCCTTGAGAGGCTTGTATGTTTCTCTACCTCTTGCAGAGTGAGTCTAGGTAGGCATTTTATGCCTTACTGCAATATCTCTGAACGTATCAACTGGGGATCCTAGATAACCCGGAGTAATGTCTGTCTCCCTCTGAATTGCTGAAGGGGGAGAAGGTATTGTCTCACTGTCAATCTCCATCTGAGATTCTCTGGTTCTTTGAAAAACTATCTCTTCTTCAAGGACAACGTCTCTACTTGTCTCAATCTATCTCTTACTAGAGATGTCTTTGAAGATTCATTGTATCCTTTCTTCCTAAAGGATCTAGCTTGGACTTCTTCTCTTTGGGTACATGAATGTATATGGTCATGTACATAGTCTGCTTCATATCTCATCTAATATGTTGCCTTCTGCAACCTTCACTATGGATTCCTCAAGGTTATCACCTGTGACCTAAACAAGGTCAACAAAACAACAAGCAAGAATAATACCCTTTTGATAATAGTGGATAAAACACAAATAATCATCATAGTAGCTCCTTTAGAGCTATCACTTGTGACATGTCTGAAGCAAAGATCAAAAGTAAGAAATACAATACGAAATGAGGTCAACACTCTTCTAGTGTGATCAAACATTCCTCCATGGTAACCTGGAACCTGGAGTCTTGTCCTCAAGAATGAGTGTATGTTTATTTTCTTCTAAGTCTCCTTCACTCAAGATGGCAAGTGCTTTCTTCAACCTATCTTTTGTACTAGGACAATATGCTATCTTGACAGAAGGTTGGGTTAGAGAATAAATTCTCTGATCTCAACTTTAATCAGTCTAATACCTTGACTTTAATTTTGACCAAAGATTAGTATGATGGTCATAGCTTCAATATGAAACCTAGATCAAAATAATGCCATAACAAATAGATGGATATCAAAATAATCAGACCTGGGTTGCATTATTCTTCTGAATGTGTTGGATCTTGAGATCCTTCTGGATCTATGGGAAGAGATCCCTTCTCCTGCAAATACCCATTAAAGATTAACAATTTAAACATATGTGAGTACATACCTTTGATAGTATTTGCAGGTAGTGGCACCATCTGGTAGCAGCGGTAATAATTACCAACTCTTAAAAGCTTCAAGGGTGACTGCAACTAGTACTACAGTTGATACTTCAACTGATACTGCAACTGATTTTGAAACTGCAACTGCAACTACAAATTTTAGGGTTTTATGAGGAAACCCTAATTTTTCAAACTTCAAATTTTGAAATTATGATCTAGGGACTAGATGCACTGAGATGAGTGCATTGAGCCGAGGCGAGTAAGCTGCTATAGTCAGATTTCTGAAAATTGAAATTTCCCCCCCTCAAACTTGACCAACGGATTTATGGACTGGTGCTTCTGGTTTTCTAGTACTTCTGGTTTTTTGGTACTTTTGTTTTTCTGGTACTTCTGGTTTTATGGTACTTCTGGTACTGATGAAAACTAGGGTTTCACTTTCTGGGAGTTATATCCACTGAAAAGGTGCGTTGAATGTGCCAAAGAGTTCCTTGGGCTAGGGCACACTTTTCTAGATGGCTTTTGGGATGAAATTCCTCTTCAATAAAAAGCCCTAATTTTCTTGTACGACAACAATGACGTTTTTATTTTTTCTTGCGAAAGATGCTTGTGCAATGGGTTCTTCAAGACCAATGCTCTGATACCATGTTGATTTTTCATAAGCATTAGGTTAATCATGTAGTTCATTTCAATTTCATGATGTCTTAACCATAAACAAGAATGTTGCAACAACCAAGATCACAAGAAGAAACACCATGCACAAGAACACAAGAAGTATCCTGGGAAACCCTTCTCAACAAGGGAATAAAACCCAGCCAAATCCTTTTCTATATTCTTCAAGAGAAATACCTTTCACCACCAAGAATGACTTAGCACACAAGAGGGTGCTTAAGCCCTAGAAACCCTAGCGCCCAAGAGAGGTGCGCACCTTTTTCCAAGTAGAAGTGTTTGCTGAAATTTCCAAACTCATGAGAAAGATTTGATTCTACAATGGAGAATCATCTCTTACTTATACTAAACTTGACCAATCAACAAAGGCGTCTATTGACTCAATAGGGCCGACCTCTCTAAGTCAAATGTATTATTATTATTATTATTATAATTAATATTAATACTAATATTAATTATCTTTTACATTGATTATTAGACATATCAAGGTAGGGCCAACCTGTACCCTTTACATGACAATTAGGGTTACAGGTAGGTCTAACTCTTGAAAAATATATAGCAAAGGATTTGATACACCCACTAGTGCTCATCCACTAAGGGAACATCCATAGGGATGTCATAGCTTTGATTCACTGCATTACATAGAATAACCAGGTCTTCATACGTTCACTTGTGCTCGTCCACAGACACGTCCACTCTACAGATATTCTTTCCCACTGCCACCGACAGGAGAATCATCTGAAGTCTTCTCGTCAACTCTGCTGCTCAGAGGAGGCTATCACATCATCTTCATTTATGATCACATGACGATGTGCCCTGAACTTTTTGGATTTCACACGTTCACCTTGTGCTCAGCCACAAGCACGTCCTAACTCGACAAATCACTTTTCCACCGGATAATCATCAAGAGTTCTTCTCACTCACATCATGGACGAGGTCATCTCTATGTTCTTGGCTTTGTCTCAGGCAGGAACCATGAACCCTTCTTAGGGGCTTTCTCTCAGGTTTCTAAGCTGAGAGAAAGACTCACATAGTTGTTATGTTCCACATCTCACATATTTGTAAGCTAGAGGATGTCTCCCATAGTCGCATTCATCAACAAGGTTATCATGCACTCTACAATGAGCACATGTCCCCGAGTTAGAGCTATATGTTATCTCATATCCTGGGGATAACTAAGGATATTATGTCTCGAGGCCCACGGGTCCTAGACATGGAGTACCGAGAGCCATATTGAATTCATCTTGGCCCTAGAGGGCCCATGTTTTCTTCAGCACCTCCCATCTATCAACAACAACAATATCCATCCCATCAGCCTGGTTCTGAAGTAGCAGTGGGTCTTGCTCCATGAGGTAATGAGTCTGGGTATCATGGTATGTGTCACTCTAATTCTCAAAACATTTGAATATGTGCATTGAATTCTCTTTTTCTTCATGGCGTTTTCTTGGAAATTATGCCTTTTAACTTGTCCATACCTAGGGGGGATGACAAAGTGCCCTAGTAAGTTGGTTCCCTTAGGGATGAGTTGCCACTGGGTGGGTCTATGAAAGGTCATTGTCCATTCCTTCCATACTTATCACTTTTCATCATTTTCCCTCTCATCTATCCCCTACATTGGTTCGGGCATTGAGTTTTCCAAGCTAGTAAGGGTTGTACCTTGCCTTGTGGAAAGAAGGGGCTAAAGGCCCAGAGGATAAAAGTAGCTGGAAAAAATTAAAATCCAAGATCAAACCTTGAGATGTTTCACCTAGGGATTCCCAGGAAAGCAATAAAAGGCTTCTCATCAAGAAAAAAGGGGGGACCCATGAAATAAAATAAAACTCAAGACCTAGTTGGTGGATAGCGGGTCTCATCATGAGCCATCCTATTAGGTCCATGGGCATGTAGCAATATGACACTACTATTCATCTTGTCACCATGCCAGGGTAGTGGCTCTTGGTGGCATAGCCAAGAGAAAGGGGGTCTCATCACGAGCCTGTTGGAAAATATTGCACAAACAACGAATGCGTGTTGGCAATAGAAAATGAATCAGTGAATGGTTGTCATTGGTGGCAAGACTGTATTAGACAGAAATCCCTAACAACAATCTTTCACGAATCAATCGTAGCCATTGGATAATCAAAGATGAATCTAGATCGTAGATTCCAGTCACTGTCGGAGTATCGGGGATCGGGACTTTGAAATGTCCAATTCACTTGACAACAAGAACCCTGAAATCGCGATATGTAATTTCACGATGAAATCTGAGCCATCAGATCAAACTTTGATCTGGACCGTCAATTCCAGTCACTGTCGGAGTATCGGGGATCGGGACTTTGAAATGTCCAATTCACTTGACAACAAGAACCCCGAAATCGCGATATGCGATTTCGCGATTTGATCGCAGCCGTTAAGATAAGATGAGATCTGGATCGTTGATCATCGCCTGTGTCGGAGTTTCGCGAATCGCGAATTCAAAAGGAAAAGAACACAATGCAACGGAAATTCCGATTTCGCGATATGCGATATGCGATATCGCGATTCAATCGCAGCCGTTGAATCGAGAATGAGATCTGGACCGTTGATTCTCTGCATGGAGTATCGGGGATCGAGACTTTGAAATGACAAAGTCACTTGACCTCAAGAACCCCGATTTCGCGATATGCGATGTCACGATGCAATCGCAACCATTGAATCGAGAATGAGATCTGGACCGTTGATCACAGCCTGTGTCGGAGTTTCGGGGATCGCAATTTCAAAATGCAAAGAACACAATGCAACGAAAACTCCGATTTCGTGATATGCGATATCGCGATTCAATCGAAGCCATTGAATCGAGAATGAGATCTGGACCGTTGATCACAGCCTGTGTCGGAGTTTCGGGGATCACGATTTCAAAATGCAAAGAACACAATGCAACGAAAACCCCGATTTCGCGATATGCAATATCGCGATTCAATCGCAGCCATTGAATCGAGAATGAGATCTGGACCGTTGATCATAGCCTGTGTCGGAGTTTCGGGGATCACAATTTCAAAATGCAAAGAACACAATGCAACGAAAACCCCGATTTCGCGATATGCGAAATCGCGAAAGCGCCTTTCACATAAAGCCTTGGTCACAGCCCTTGGTCACGGGAAGAGAAGGAGTCAGTCCAGATAAGCTCCATTTCGGAGTTTCGGAGATCACGATGTGAAAGTGTCGAGAAACTTGGGCAAAGGAATGCCGAAATGTCGAAACCCGATTTAAAGGCAAGATTTATAAAAGTCATCCTACGGTGCGGATAAGACTTGAATGAGATCTAAGGGTTACTGTTTCTTCACACACAGGTAACTCATCAGTTACGATTCTGCTAAACAAAAACGGATTCTTGATTGCGAATTAGTTATCATTTCAGTTGCTAAGACATGTGTCCTTGTTTTGCCCAATGGAAGGTGAAGTGGAACCGTCAAGGTTGTGTGTATAAAAGAAAATGAGACAGATTGAATGAAGTTGGTTGTTCTGGACAGGAAAGGAATGAAACTGTAAGAAATAATACAGTAGAGGATGCGTGGTAGGAAAGTGAGCATATGTGCAGAGTGAAATGGAACGCAGAGCAGAATAGCAGAGCAAGAGAAAACGAAGTGCAAAATAGTAGAGCAAGAGGAAACAAAGAAGATTTGCAGACAGTTTGTGCAAGATCAGACTTACAGAACAAAGAAAGGTTGGTAAGAATTGATTTAACTGTGTAGTTGTCTGTGTATTCATTATTTAATATTCAAGGGTGGTTGGGAGGTGCTAGGGAGGACAGTTTTCCTCAGAGGTTCAAGTGAGAGCTTGAACACAGGAAGTTGTAGCTTCCATCTGGTTGTAGCCAGAGAAACTAGGGTGGCAGGGTGGTGCTAGGGAGAACAAGTGTTCTCTGTTATACAGGTTGGAGCCTGTGTAACTGGAAGTTGGGGCTTCCATCCAGTTGTTGCTGGAACATTCAGGAAGTTGGTGCTTCCATCCAGTTGGTGCTGGAATATTCAGGGAGTTGGTGCTTCCTTCTAGTGGGTGCTAGAGAAACC
>ML827220.1:125695-136952 GCA_009831015.1 Picea engelmannii | reverse complement strand
GTCCTATTGGGCCAATTCTCCTTAGGTGTGGGGTGTTTCCAGGTGAAGACCAATCTAGGTCATGTAAATGCATGAGATCATGTGGGGGATGTTTGGGCAAGGGGTGCAGTGATAACAGGGAAATGTAGGTCTTACCTGTGGGTTCCTCTGTAGAGGGTGAGTTGCACCTTGTCATGGATGCAATTGTTTTCTAGCCCATTCAATGTGTTTTTACTCTTTTTCTTATTTCTTTTTCTTTCAAGAGAATAGCTGGAGGAAACTGCCCTGGCGTGGTGACTAGTGGTGACAGTGTTACCCACAAGCATTTCACGGAGATGAGAAGGTTGGCTCGTGATGAGACCCCCTTTCTCTTGGCTATGCCACCAAGAGCCACTACCCTGGCGTGGTGACAAGATGAATAGTAGTGTCATACTGCTACATGCCCATGGACCTAATGGGATGGCTCATGATGAGACCCCCTATCCACCAACTAGGTCTTGAGTTTTATTTTATTTCATGGGTCCCCCCTTTTTTCTTGATGAGAAGCCTTTTATTGCTTTCTTGGGAATCCCTAGGTGAAACATCTCAAGGTTTGATCTTGGATTTTAATTTTTTCCAGCTACTTTTATCCTCTGGGCCTTTAGCCCCTTCTTCCCACAAGGCAAGGTACAACCCTTACTAGCTTGGAAAACCCAATGCCCGAACCAATGTAGGGGATAGATGAGAGGGAAAATGATGAAAAGTGATAAGTATGGAAGGAATGGACAATGACCTTTCATAGACCCACCCAGTGGCAACTCATCCCTAAGGGAACCAACTTACTAGGGCACTCTGTCATCCCCCCTAGGTATGGACAAGTTAAAAAGCATAATTTCCAAGAAAACGTCATGAAGCAAAAGAGAATTCAATGCACATATTCAAATGTTTTGAGAATTAGAGTGACACATACCATGATACCCAGACTCATTACCTAATGGAGCAAGACCCGCTGCTACTTCAGAACCAGGCTGATGGGATGGATATTGTTATTGTTGATAGATGGGAGGTGTTGAAGAAAAGATGGGCCCTCTAGGGCCAAGATGAAGTCAATATGGCTCTCGGTACTCCATGTCTAGGACCTGTGGGCCTCAAGACATAATCTCCTTAGTTATCCCCAGGATACGAGATAACATATAGCTCTAACTCGGGGACATGTGCTCATTATAGAGTGCATGATAACCTTGTTGATGAATGCAGCTATGGGAGACATCCTCTAGCTTACAAATCTGTGAGATGTGGAACATAACAACTATGTGAGTCTTTCTCTCAGCTTACAAACCTGAGAGAAATCCCCTAAGAAGGGTTCGTGATTCTTGCCCGAGACAAAGCCAGGAACATAGAGATGACCTCGTCCATGACGTGAGTGAGAAGAACTCTTGATGATTATTCGGTGGAAAAGTGATCTGTTGAGTTAGGACGTGCTTGTGGCTGAGCACAAGGTGAACGTGTGAAATCCAAAAAGTGCAGCGCACATCGTCATGTGATCAGAAATGAAGATGATGTGATAGCCTCCTCTGAGCAGCAGAATTGACGAGAAGACTCCGGATGATTCTCCTGTCAGTGGTAGTGGGAAAGAATATCTGTAGAGTGGACGTGTCTGTGGACGAGCACAAGTGAACGTATGAAGACTTGGTTCTTCTATGTAATGCACTGAATCAAAGCTATGACATCCTTATGGATGTGCCCTTAGTGGATGAGCACTAGTGGGTGTATCAAATCCTTTGCTATATATTTTTCAAGAGTCAGACCTACTTGTAACCCTAATTGTCATGTAAAGGGTATAGGTCGGCCCTACCTTGATATGTCTAATAATAAATGTAAAAGATAATTAATATTAATATTAATATTAATTATAATAATAATAATACATTTGACTTAGAGAGGTCGGCCCTATTGAGCCAATAGACGTCTTTGTTGATTGGTCAAGTTTAGTATAAGTAAGAGATGATTCTCCATTGTAGAATCAAATCTTTCTCATGAGTTTGGAAATTTCAGTAAACACTTCCACTTGGCAAAAGGTGCGCACCTCTCTTGGGCGCTAGGGTTTCTAGGGCTTAAGCACCCTCTTGTGTGCTAAGTCATTCTTGGTGGTGAAAGGTATTTATCTTGAAGAATATAGCAAAGGATTTGTCTAGGTTTTCTTCCCTTGTTGAGAAGGGTTTCCCAGGATACTTCTTGTGTTCTTGTGTATGGTGTTTCTTCTTGTGATCTTGGTTGTTGCAATATTCTTGTTTATGGTTAAGACATCATGAAATTGAAATGAACTACATGATTAACCTAATGCTTATGAAAAATCAACATGGTATCAGAGCAGTGGTCTTGAAGAACCCATTGCACAAGCATCTTTCGCAAGAAAAAATAAAAACGTCATTGTTGTCGTACAAGAAAATTAGGGCTTTTTATTGAAGAGGAATTTCAGCCCAAAAGCCATCTAGAAAAGTGTGCCCTAGCCCAAGGAACTCTTTGGCACATTCAGCGCACCTTTTCAGTGGATATAACTCCCAGAAAGTGAAACCCTAGTTTTCACCGGTAAACCAGAAGTACCAGAAAAACAGAAGTACCAGACAACCAGAAGCACCAGTCCATAAATCCGCTGGTCAAGTTTGAGGGGGGGGGGGAATTTGGATTTTCAGAAATCTGACTATACCAGCTTACTCGCCTCGACTCAGTGCACTCAGCTCAGTGCATCTAGTCCCTAGATCATAATTTCAAAATTTGAAGTTTGAAAAATTAGGGTTTCCTCATAAAACCCTAAAATTTGTAGTTGCAGTTGCAGTATCAGTTGAAGTATCAACTGTAGTACTAGTTGCAGTCACCCTTGAAGCTTTTAAGAGTTGGTAATTATTACCGCTGCTACCAGATGGTGCCACTGCCTACAAATACTATTAGAGGTATGTACTCACATATGTTTAAATTGTTAATCTTTAACGAGTATTTGCAGGAGAAGGGATCTCTTCCCATAGATCCAGAAGGATCTCAAGATCCAACACATTCAGAAGAATAATTCAACCCAGGTCTGATTATTTTGATATCCATCTATTTGTTATGGCATTATTTTGATCTAGGTTTCATATTGAAGCTATGACCATCATACTAATCTTTGGTCAAAATTAAAGTCAAGGTATTAGATTGATTAAAGTTGAGATCAGAGAATTTATTCTCTAACCCAATCTTCTGTCAAGATAGCATATTGTCCTAGTACAAAAGACAAGTTGAAGAAAGCACTTGCCATCTTGAGTGAAGGAGACTTGGAAGAAAAGAAACACACACTCATTCTTGAGGACAAGACTCCAGGTTCCAGGTTACCATGGAGGAATGTTTGATCACACTAGAAGAGTGTTGACCTCATTTCGTATTGTATTTCTTACTTTTGTTCTTTTCTTCAGACATGTCACAAGTGATAGCTCTAAAGGAGCTACTATGATGATTATTTGTGTTTTATCTACTATTATCAAAAGGGTATTATTCTTGCTTGTTGTTTTGTTGACCTTGTTTAGGTCACGGATGATAACCTTAAGGAAGCCATAGTGAAGGTTGCAGAGGGCAACATATTAGATGAGATATGAAGCAGACTATGTACATGACCATATACATTCATGTACCCAAAGAGAAGAAGTCCAAGCTAGATCCTTTAGGAAGAAAGGATACAATGAATCTTCAAAGACATCTCTAGTAAGAGACAGATTGAGACAAGTAGAGACGTTGTCCTTGAAAAAGAGATAGTTTTTCAAAGAACCAGAGAATCTCAGATGGAGATTGACAGTGAGACAATACCTTCTCCCCCTTCAACAATTCAGAGGGAGACAGACATTACTCCGGGTTATCTAGGATCCCCAGTTGATACGTTCAAAGATATTGCAGTAAGGCATAAAATGCCTACCTAGACTCACTTTGCAAGAGGCAGAGAAACATACAAGCCTCTCAAGGCACATTCCGAGAAAGAAAAAGAGATTTTCGAGCTATCCTTCAGTCATGAGCCACTTCATTGATGTTGAGACTCCTTGTCTTAGAGAAGCAACAAGAGAACCAGTATGCAAGATGCCATAACAGAAGAATACCAGTATATCTTAAAGAACGATGCATAAGATATTATTCAGGGACCAAAAAGGGAAGTTTGTGGTAACTTCCAAGTAGATCTATAAGATCAAGCATGCAACTGATGGAAGTGTCGAGAAATACAAAACAAGATCTATAGCCAGAGGTTTCTCATGAACAAAGGGAGTTGTCTATGATGAGACACTTGACCCAGTGAACCCGATACACTTCCATTCGTACTACCATCCATGAGTTGGAAACTATAGCAAATAGATAGATTCTTGATGAGTTTCAAGCAAGAGTATTGTTGATCCAAACCTATACAGTGTTGGTGACAAGAACTTGATCCTGATGACTTATTCAAAAAGCATTGTTGTTACAAGTAATCCTTGACTTCTGAATTCGAGATGAAGAATCTGAGTATGATGCACTACTTCTTGGGACAAGAAGTATGACTGATGATCTATAAGATTTTCCCGAGTCAAGGAAAATATACAGTAAAAATATTAAAGAAGTTTAGTATGATAGAATGCAAAATCCACCGTGATGGATTTAAAGAAGAAGATGGATGATAATTCAGATGAGACTGATCCATAGTTGATTGGATCACTAATGTATCTAGTCAACACAAGAATTGATTCATACCATGCAGTGAATGTGCCTAGTCATTTCATGAGTCAACCGAGACAAACTCACTTCACAAACAACAAAACATGTATTGAGATATATACGAGGCACAGTTGGATATGGCCTAAGATATGCCTCCAGTATAAACTTGAGTTTGCAAGATATGCCGATTCAGATTGAGAAAAAAGTATAATGAACTGGAAAAGCACATCCAATTGATGTTCTATTGTGAAGTTTTCATGGTTTCCTAATGAAACAGGAAACACAACTTTGTAACCTTGAGTACCACAGAGGCAGAGTATATAAGCATCAAGTGTGCGAAGCAATGTGGCTTCACAAGCTTCTGACAGATTTACTTGACCATGACATGGATCCTATGATGATAACCAAAAGCCATGAGTAAATCTCCTTGAGAACCCAGTGTCTCCTGATGGATCGAAATACCCTAAGATGAAATATCCTTATTTCAGAGATATGATGCAGAGGAAAATCATACACATGCAGTACCTTCCTACACATGAGGAGATTGTAGATATCTTCACCAACTTAACTTCATGAAGAATGACTCCCTAGTTGAGAGGGAGTATTGATAACTCCAGCCAAGACAAAATTCAAAATACATTTGTGTGAGATTTGGCATGATAAATAATGCCTCCCTAGTTGAGAGGGAGTTTTGATGAATGCATCTATGGGAGACATCCTCCATCTTACAAAACTGTGAGATGTGGAACATAGCAGCTATGTGAGTCTTTCTCTCATCTTACAAACTTGAGAGAAAGCCCCTAAGAAGGGTTCATGGTTCCTGCCTGGGACAAAGCCAGGAACATAGAGATGACCTCCTCCATGACGTGAGTGAGAAGAACTCCAGATGATTATCAGGTGGAAAAGCGATCTGTTGAGTTAGGACGTTCCTGTGGTTGAGCACAAGGTGAACGTGTGAAATCCCAAAAGTGCAGGGCACATCGTCATGTGATCAGAAATGAAGATGATGTGATAGCCTCCTCTGAGCAGCAGAGTTGACGAGAAGACTCCAGATGATTCTCCTGTCGGTGGCAGTGGGAAAGTAGATATGTAGAGTGGACGTGCATGTGGACGAGCACAGGGGAACGTATGAAGGCCTGGTTCTTCTGTGTAATGCAGTGAATCAGAGCTATGACATCCCTATGGATGTGCCCCTAGTGGATGGGCACTAGTGGGTGTATCAAATTCTTTGCTACATATTGTTCAAGAGTCAGACCTACCTATAACCCTAATTGTCATGTAAAAGGTACAGGTCAACCCTACTTTAATATGTCTAATAATAAATGTAAAATATAATTAATATTAATATTAATATTAACATTAATAATAATAATAATAATACATTTGACTTAGAGAGGTTGGCCCTATTAAGCCAATAGACGCCTTTGTTGATTGGTCAAGTTTAGTATAAGTAAGAGATGATTCTCCATTGTAGAATCAGATCTTTCTCATGAGTTTGGAAATTTCAGCAAACAGTTCTACTTGGAAAAAGGTGCGCACCTCTCTTGGGCGCTAGGGTTTCTAGGGCTTAAGCACCCTCTTGTGTGCTAAGTCATTCTTGGTGGTGAAAGTTCTTTCTCTTGAAGAATATAGCAAAGGATTTGGCTGGGTTTTCTTCCCTTGTTGAGAATGGTTTCCGAGGATACTTCTTGTGTTCTTGTGCATGGTGTTTCTTCTTGTGATCTTGGTTGCTGCAACATTCTTGTTTATGGTTAAGACATGATGAAATTGAAATGAACTACATGCTTAACCTATTGCTTATGAAAAATCAACAAACCTCAGCATCTCTGGTATGACCTGTGACTTGCTAGATCTCAACAAAAATGATCAGTAATCTCTTGGGGTGGTGATATCACCCCTAGCTCATATATGATACAATGAAATGAAAGCAATCATATATACAAATGGAAATGAAATCACAACTACACTACTCTAGCATGATATACAGATGGTATATACAATGAATAAATTCCTACCTACTTACATGTACTTACATGTTGGTTGAAAACTATGTGTAGTCAAATAGCCAGTGAAACCATCCTAGCAATGTCTCATAATACTTGCCTCTATGCTTCATCATAAACCAAAATAATGATAAGTCGAACACAAAAATAACATGAGTTAGAAAACATATTGTATCATCAAAAATCGTAAAGTCTAGCTCATGGAGGCGAGAGGGAGGGAAAAATTATGCCAATTCAAACCTTTAGGAAAGTGCTCAATCCATTTCAGAAAGGGGTCGTGAAAAATCAAAGGTTGAATAGACCGACTGAAAGACTCTGAAGTTTGGCTACCTTGGACGTCTTCACAATCTGAGGTTTGGGAAGGGACTAGTAAGAACCTAGGGGATGACTGGCAATTTCTCAAGGGAAGGATGAAAGATTGAGATAACAAACTTTTTCTTGAGGTATTCGACCTACCCTTGAATTCTAAAAGTAATCTTTTCCTTAGAGACAACTCAAGACAAAGGACATGCTTCCCAACTACACCTTTAGTGATATAGCAAGATAAAATAGTCAAAGGGAGCTGGGAGACATTTTCATAAGGATCCTTCTTTGGGAAAGCAATGTCCTCACCTTTATCAACATCTGAGCAGAATGGTGGATGATAATATTCTTTATGGAATAAATCCAAGTGCTCAAAGGAATATTCATCAAAATCCTCAAGGTATGACCGGAAATCATTAGGAGAACATAGCACCAGGTCATCCTTGGGTGTTTGAAAAAAAATTGTAACCATATCATCTCCTTGTTGCCAAATGTCAAATTTATTAGTAACCTCATATGATAATGGTAAAGGAAACTTTTGGAAATGACCCTCAATGTCGTAAATGGGATCCCCATCATATCCAATCACATCCCATTTACGCTTTCCGACATGTATGAATTCATCAATATTATCAACAAAGTCATCATCTTTATCATTACATGAAGGGCTTAAAACATCTGAGGGATCCTCCAAAACTTCTTCACTTTCCAAATCATAAAATAAAGCATCATTAGACTCTTGGAAAGGAAAATAACTTACCATGTTTACTTCTTGTTGTGCAAGAGCTTCAAGGACTCGAACAACTTCATCAAATGGAAGAACATGCATCATTGTCTCGTCCCCATGACTTGTCTCTTCAACTTCATAATAAGGAGGGTCTGTCTTGTCCAAGGGTTCCCTTTCTGAATTATAGAACAAGGTGTCATCAAAAACCTTAAAAGGAAAGCGACTAAACTCATCCTCTTCTTTTTGTGAAGGGGGAATAGGTTCTTGAATGGCTTCATCACAGGGAGGAGCACACATCAATACTTCATCATCGTGTTTGATATCTTCAGGCTCTCGCTCTTCAACCATGTCTTCATTAGCCTCGGCAGAAGAATGAGTAATCTCTTTCTCTTCCTCATGGTATTGGAAAAACTCATTAGGATCCTTCTCCTCAACCTCTTGTCGGTTGATGATGGGTTCCCCTTTTTCTTGGAAATTACCAGTAAAGGTCTCAAGGGAAACTAATCTCTCCAAACTAAGAGTATCTGGGGTAAAGAGGTGTCCTTCCTTGGACAAGGAGATATTTGCCTCGATTTCTAAAGCCACATTATGAGCTTCATGGAGTGCTTTTGGCCCCTTTTTACTGAGGAGAAACCCTAAATGCACTAGGAGTGCATTGGTATAGAGGTAAACAAGGTATCTGTCTTCAGGACAATGGCTTTTAGGAATTTCCCATAGCAAATTTTCAAACCTATCCTAGAATTCCTTGATCATCTCATGCTTAGTTTGTTTTATATACTCGAGTCTTTTAGTAGCATTTGGATATCTTCCAATTTAATACCCCATCTCTTGAGAAAGGTTTCTTCTAATTGGTCCATAGATGTGATGTTAGCATCAGGGAGATCATCATACCATTTCCTAGCATTTCCATGAAGAGTGGCTGAGAAAAGTTTCATTGCCAAATCTTCAACATCATCACTTATAGGGTGGAGTTGAAAGAAAGCCCAAAAATCATCCATGTGATTGTCGGCTCTAACCCCATCACTACCAGTGAATCTAGGGAGCCATTTTTCATACCTCGGGGGCATTTGTCGAGGGTATCCCGAGATTTTACTCATGTCTAAGGGTTTGAAATTTCTCGGGTCCCACTGAGAATCCATGGTTGGCTTTATCATCAGTGGAGTCGCCAGATAATCCTTTTAGGGATCATCATAGAGAAAAGAGGGAATCACCCTCAGTGGAGTCACTAGGTAAGCTTTGTGAAGTAAAGGCTTTGGATAAAGACTTACCGAAAAAATGTCGTTTGAGGAATATTGACTCAGTGTTCCCCAAAAACGACGCCAAAATGTTGTCGCACAATTTGTACTTGCCTGAAAGTCAAAGGAAAGTGAACAATAAATTGGCGTAACAAGAGGTTGTCCTATAGCTGTCACCTAAATAAGACACCTCTTTCTCTTTAGGGGTAAAATCCTAGGGGAGACGTCCCCCGATGACCAGGGGGTTTGAGAAGGCAAAGGTAATAGTATCAAGAAAGTTCTTCCCCTCTCACAAGACACTCTGATCATAAAGTCCCAAAGGTTTTAATAAGATGAAGAAAAAAATTTCTTAAGTGTACCCGCCCAGAACAAGACAACAAGAAAAACATTGTTTCCAAGTACCAATTGATATTATCATTTCATAAAACCATGGACTTTGAATAAAAGCATGAACTGATATAAAAAGATGAAGCAACAGAAATATTTATAACAACAATGTATATATAATGATAACTTCACAATTATGCCTTAAACAACCTTTAATAATGACCAAAAATGATAACCTAAAATTGGCAATATGCTAGTATTTGTTAGAAGCAAAGAAGGCAATGCAAAATCAGCTCTAACACTTTCTTTTAGAAGCTTTTACTACTGTCATAGATGGTTGTAGCTTTCTTTTGGAACAACATCAAGATAGTTAGTAAGTTAGTCTAGTCTAAGGTTAGAAGTGGTTAGTAGAGATCTTAAAGTAGATAGTTTTAAGGTTGTTTTTATCAATCAATCAATTGTAAGGTGTGAAGTAGTGCCTTTAGGGTAAATGGAGTCACTTTGCAGCGACAATATTAGGGGAAAAAATGATAATGAGTGATCTAAAGACAAGAGGGGGGAAGGTTGAGGTGTTAGTAACCTAAGGCCTCAATCATCCAAAACCCTAGAAGGAAAATGGCTACTAGGAAGTAGGTAACCCTAGGCCCTAGCGGTTTTCCTTCTTTAGGTCAAGCTTGAAATAAAATAAAATCTTAATGAAGCAATAGTGCTACAAAGGTAGGGCTTCAACATATGCTTCAATGGAGGTGTCTTCTAGCAAAATCAAGAAGGTGGATAACTATTGAGAGAAGGACAATAACATGTGCTTTTCTCCTAGGGTTTCACACTAGCAATTTCATAATCTTAAAAAATGAAAAGTAAAATACACCATAACCATTCAAAGAAAGAAGAATTGCAGATTTCTACTTACATTCACCAAGAATAATCTAGTCACAAACCCCAGTTGAAGACTTTCCACCATGAAAATGCAAAAATTCACCAATAAAAGCCTCCTCCAAGAGTTGCGCACCACTTAGTTCATCCAATAAGCCTTAAAAGAGGCCAAATTTCAGATCTTACACTTGTGTGAGTGAAAGATAATGAATACAAAATGAGAGTTTGATCTCTTATTTATACAATACAAATGACCTTTAATTACATTTTAGGTCAAAAAAGGTCGGCATGGCTAGTTTACATGAAGAATCCATTTTTACATAAAATTGACAAAGAAAACCCCTAAATTCATCTTTTTAGGGTGACTTCATGCCCCTCCTAGAGTGATGTTAGCCTCCCTCTTGGAATGCTAGGCCTCCAAAGTGAAACTTTGGGGCTTAAAACCCTTCAAGAACTGTCGCACGTGACAACCAAATTCGTCCTCATGTTGGATCCCTCAATTGGGTGATGTCAAGGCTCTGAATGATGATGTCACCATCATGGTGGGAGGGAAAGACCCCCCATGTTAATGTTTTATGCCATTATTATAGTTCTTTGCATTTCAATAGATAAGAGCAACATAAGAACAAGATCACTGAGAAATACACATTCACAAGAGACACAACATTTATCCTGGGAAACCCTCTAGGGGAAGAAAACCCAGCAAAAACTTCCTTATCATAAATTGCCAATACAATGTCAAGAGATAACTCAAACCAATACAGATAGTCCTCTCCAAAATATGTGCCACTCTTCTCCCTCTCTCCAGCTGGTAAGTTGTAGCTTGCCTCTTAGAAATGAGCGTGTGTTGTGTGATAAAGTGAGGCGCTAGCCTCTCTATATATACAAGACTGACACGTGTGAAGGGTCTTCACTGGCAGGGCCTACTTCTCACTCTAGGTGAGTAAACCCACCTTTAATTTATTTATGGGTCTCAATAATAATTGTTGGGGCCGACTTCTTATTCTACCTATTACAATTGTCTGTTGACCAATCCGCAAAAGGGGATTTGGTCCTAATACAATTACCGACATGATTAATCCACAATGGGGATTAATCCTATGAATAAAATAACAATAATAATAAGA
>ML827220.1:98787-119946 GCA_009831015.1 Picea engelmannii | reverse complement strand
CCTCTAGGGGAAGAAAACCCAGCAAAAACTTCCTTATCATAAATTGCCAATACAATGTCAAGAGATAACTCAAACCAATACAGATAGTCCTCTCCAAAAGATGTGCCACTCTTCTCCCTCTCTCCAACTGGTAAGTTATAGCTTGCCTCTTAGAAATGAGCAAGTGTGTTGTATGATAAAGTGAGGCGCTAACGTCTCTATATATACAAGATTGGCACGTGTGAAGGATCTTCACTGGCAGAGCTGACCTCACTCTGGGTGAGTAAACTCACCTTTAATTTATTTCTGGGTCTCAATAATAACTGTTGGGGCCGACTTCTTATTCTGCCTATTACAATTGTCTATTGACCAATCTGCAAAAGGGGATTTGGTCCTAATACAATTACCGACATGATTAATCCACAATGGGGATTAATCATATGAATAAAATAACAATAATAATAAGAATACTCTTTGAAGTTACATTATTTCAACACCCCCTGGGTCCAGGCCTGCCAAAGTGCCTCTGGTGGAACATCCTCCCTTTTCTTTGGTGCAAGTCTCTGGTATCTCTCTGCCCTTGGTTGGCGTCTCAACATCCATCTGGTGGGATTTTATCCCTATGGATGTCTGGGCTAATCGTCTCCCCATATGTACCTGTCCGTCGGACATGGTTTTGCAGCAACAAGTACGCCCTCCATGGGATCATAAGTCACAGGGATCATACCAATGTCAATCACATCTAATAATCAAGTTACCCAAACATGTGCATAAAACCCCCCTTTTACTAGAAAAGTGCTCAAAGATGTTATGCTATTCTACAAGCCAACTTTGGAGAGGGTTTCAGGGCATCCTATTTGTTGATTTTTCAATAGGATAGGTTAAGCATGAATTTTAATCCATTTTTATCATTTAACCATAACCATAAATGTTGCAACAATCAAGATCACAAGAAGAAGCACCATGCACAAGAACACAAAATGTATCTTGGGAAACCCTTCTCAACAAGGGAAGAAAACCCAGCCAAATCCTTTGCTATATTCTTCAAGAGAAAGACCTTCATCTCCAAGAAATACCTAACATACAAGAGGGTGCTTAAACCCTATAACTCTAGCACCCAAGAGAGGTGCACACCTTTTTCCAAAGAAGTGTACTTGCTGAAATTACCAAACTCACAAGTATGATATGATTCCACAATGGGGAATCATCCCTTACTTATATTAGACTTTGTCAAATCAACAAAAGCATCTATTGGCTCAACAGGGCCAACCTCTCTAAGTCACTTTATAATTTATTATTATTAACAATATTAATTATCTTTTACATTTATTATTATTAATCACATTAAGGTGGGGTTGACCTGTACCCTTTACATAACAATTAGGGTTACAGGCAGGTCTGACTCTTGAACAACCTATAGAAAAGGATCTGATATACCCACTACTGCTCATCCACTAGGGGCACATCCATAGGGATGTCATAGCTCTGGCTCATTGTATTACACAGAAGAACCAGATCTACACACGTTCACCTGTGCTCATCCACAGACACATCCACTCTACAGATCTTCTGTCCCACTGCCTCACATAGGAGAATCATCTGGAGTTTTCTCATCAACTCTGCTACTCAGAGGAGGCTAACACATCATCTTCATTTATGTTCACATGACAATGCACCCAACACTTTGGGATTTCACACGTTCACCTTGTGCTCAGCCACAGGCATGTCCAACTCATCAGATCACCTTTCCCACTGGATAATCATCTGGAGTTCTTCTCACTCTTTGAATGGAGGAGGTCATCTCTATGTTCCTAGTTCTGTCTCAGGCAGGAACCATGTACCCTTGTTAGGGGCTTTCTCTCAGGTTTGTAAGCTAAGAGAAAGGCTTCACATAGCTACAATGATTCACACCTTACAGGTTTGTAAGCTGGAGAATGTTTCACATAGCTACATTCATCAACACTCCCTCCCATCTAGGGAGACATTCTTCATAAAGTCATGTCTCACACGAATGTACTCTAAATTTTGTTTTTGGATGGAGTCATCAATACTCCCTCTTAACTAGGAAGGCATTTCTCACCAAGTTACTCTGGTGAAGATGTTTGTAATCTGCTCATGTGTAGGAAGGTACTGCAAGTGTACGAATTTCCTTTACACCATATCTCTTATCTAAGTGTAAATGTGTTGAACCTGCACAGAATAGATCTAGCTAAACAATAATACACACATTTGCAGAGAGAATTGGAGAAAGAAGAAGAAGGAGAGAAAGAATGAAAGAATTATCATTAACCGTTGTGAATAATGAATAATTTACACATGATATACTCTGTATAACTCAATGAGTTCGACTTGAGGTGAACCAAGTCGCCATAGTGGTGGTCTAGAGTGATCTGGACACACACTATCAGTTACGGGAGTGAACTGCCACCTATTCTAGTCTGTCAGGAAGTTACGGGAATGAACTGCCACCTAGTTGAGTTAACTAGTTAGCTAGTCTTCAATTAACTGACTGAACAGAGAGTAGTGAGGAGTTAACTGAGGGAATCAAGGCTAATGCACTGCTCTGGTGATGATACCAAGGAAAGGTCGAATTAACATGGTGATGATTCTAATGTTGCATGGTGATGATCCCAATGTTGCATGGTGATGATCCCAATGCAACATCTAAACTCAACTCAACTAGTCAAATTGAAGTGTGAACTGAAAGAGATTATTCTCTAGGTGGAATATTCTCTCCTAAAATATAGGAGACTGGATAATGACTAATTGTGACTAATAAACAAATAAAAACCTTAAGAAAAATAAATCCTAGGTGTGTGTGAAGTAACTCCAACACCCCCCCTGAACATCACTATGGTGAAAATAAAGATTGGGTCCCGACAATGAGGCCATGTTAGGTACCCAAGTACAAACGATACACTAAAAATAGGTGAGGAAAGAGGGAAAACCTCATGGGAAAAACCCCCCCTCAAGGTACAATGTATGTAAAAAGAAGAACTACAGTTGCTAGGCAACTGTGTCCTTCACTCCAAGACGACCTCGCAAAGAATGGAATTTCTTCTCAGTGAAGGTCTTGGTGAAAATGTCTGTCATTTGTTCTGTTGAAGGACATAACTATAATTCGATGTTCCCCTCGTGTACTAAGTCCCGGATGTAGTGCATGTGGATCTAGATGTGATTCGCCCGCTGCCTCTAAACTGGATCTCTGCAGAACTTCAGAGTGCTCTGGTTGTCACACCAAATGACGATCGACTGATGAAACTGAATGCCCAACTCAGTGAGAAAATGTTGTAGCCACATACCCTGAATGGTTATGTTAACTACCCCTCTATACTCTGCCTCGGCTGAAGATAGAGCAATGGTAGCTTGCTTCTTACTCGGCCAACATATAGGCCCGGAACCAAGACTGAGTGAGTAACCAGATGTGGACTTGTGATCTATTCTATCACCAGCCCAGTCGGAATAAGTAAACCTGATGAGATCTAATGTAGAGTATGTTGCATAATGAATCCCAACGGTGATGGTGCCTTGCACGTATCGAAGGATACACTTTGCAGCTTTCTAATGTAGCTCATGCGGCTCCTGCATGAACCTGGAAACTGCGCCAACTGCATATGAGAGGTCTGTTCTGGAGTGTGTGAGATACACTAAGCTCCCCACTAGCTATCTATACAGTGTGCTGTCAACCAGTGTTGTCTCCCCGCCATCCTCAAGCTTGACTTCTGATAGGAAAGGAGTCGGAGCAGACTTGTAGTCTGTCATGTGAAATATCTCAAGGAGATCTCATGCATACTTGGCTTGAGATAGTTTGATGCCTGATGCATCCTGACTGATATCAAGTCCAAGGAAGAAGTGTAGTGGACCCATGTCCATCATCAAAAACTTGTCATGAAGAATCCTCTTGACTGGAACAATTGTTGAAGTTGAGCAACCAGTGATCAACAAATCATCGACATACATAACTTAAAGTAGAATTGAATCAGTCGTCCTGAGCATGTATGCATTTGGGTTTGATTTACAATGTACAATGTTCTGTGACAACAGGTAGGAGTCCATCTTTGCATACCATGCCCTCGGAGCCTATTTGAGGCCATAAAGTGACTTCTTCAGTCGACAGACCAAAGATGAGTTCTGCATAAATACCTGGGGATGCTCCATGTAGATCTCCTCAGAGAGATCACCGTGAAGAAATGCATTCTTCACACCCATCTGATGGACTTCCCATCCCTTGGTTGCCGCAATGGAAAGTGCCAATCATATGGAATCCATATTCGCTACTGGAGCGAAGGTCTCATCATAGTCAATACCATGAACCTGCTGAAAGCCTTTGGCAACAAGCCTGGCTTTGTATCTGTTGATATGTCCATTTGTTGCTCTCTTCATCCTGTAGAACCATCTGCATCTGACAAGTTTTCTCCCACAAGGAAGGGGAACCAGATCCCAAGTCTGGTTCTCAAGGAGGGAACTGTACTCCTCCTACATGGTAGATTCCCAAAAGGAATTTCCAGCAGCCTTGCCATAAGACTGTGGATCTGAAGACTGAACCAAAAAAAGATGCCTAGAAGGAAATGGTTCAATGGCAGTGAGTGAAACAGGAGGCTCCTTGAAATCAAATCGAGTCCTCCTGGTATCGGCTGGATCACCAATAAGATCCCCTGCATCTTGAAGAGTAGTCTGTGCCCACTTGGGCCTCTGCTCTGGCTCTGCAACTGCATCGGGATGCTCTGACTCTGTATCTGGATGCTCTGACTCTGCATCTGACTGTACTGACTTTCAATTTGAATCTGAATCCTTCGAGTCCTCTGAATCAGAACTCTTGTCTGAAGAAGAGTTGGCATGTGCATGTTCATCATCTCATACAAGTGGAAGAGTGAAGGTGTATGCATGCGACTGCTAAGGTACATGCGAGACACTTTCCTCGAATTGGACACTATGCTCAATGATGAGCCGGTCCGAGGAAATATCAATAAGCCGATATCCCTTCACATCGTCAGGGTATTAAAAAAAAATGCACTCAGTGCTCTGTGGATCAAGTGCCTTCCTCTTTTCAGAGGGAATCCGAGCCCATGCACGAGAACAAAAAATGCGAAGGTGGGCCACTTCCGGTTTGAGGCTGCTCCAAGCCTCGTAGGGGGTCTTATCCTTGATAGATCTATGGGGAGATATATTTTGGATGTATGTTGCACAGTTAAGTGCTTTGGCCCATAGTCTCTATGGTAGTGACTTTGCATGCAACATGTAAGATGCCATCTCCTTTAGAGATCGATTTTTCCGCTCAACAACTCTGTTTTGTTGTGGAGTGTAGGGAACTGTAAGCTGCAACTGAATCCCTGCCTCATGGAAAATATTGTGGATCTCATGATTCACATACTCTCCCCCATTATCAGTTCAGAGGACTTTGATCTTCTTTCCGGACTATGTCTCAACCAAGGCTTTGAAATCTTTCAGGTGTTGAAATACCTCGAATTTTTTCCTGAGAAAGTAGATCCAAGTAAAATGTGAGAAATCATCCAAAAAAATGAGAACAAACCTCACTTTGTTGATCTATGGATGCGGAAAAGGACCCATGAGGTCACTGTGGATCAGATCTAAAGGTGCAGAAGCTCACTGAGACTTTCCTTTGTCAAATTTCTCTTGAGGGTGTTTCTCGAGAACACATCCCTCACATATTCCCTTGAAGAAATGGATGTCTTGTAGACCATCAACTAATCTTTTCTTGCTAAGTTGTTGCATGTATATGAAATTCAAATGTCCAAACCTTTCATGCCATATCCTACTACTTTCATCAGCATGAGTAAGCAGTAAAGCAGAATCAGGTTCAATGAATTCATAAAATGTATAGACTCTAGACTGATGATTTACCTCACTGGTTGCAACCCTGCAGTTGGTTTGCATGTCGTAGATGTCCACGGCATTTGTTGTGAATACGACTCTCTTTCCAGTGCCGGAATTCATCATCTGATACACGGAGAGAAGGTTGACAGAAAGCTTGGGAACATGCAACACATTCTCGAAACTTTCGTTGGTGAGTTCAATCCTTCCTTTGTCGGTGACTTCGACAGAAGAGTTGTCCCCCATCAGAATGGGAGGACCTTTGCATGCATCCAACGAAGAATATAATGCTTCTGAGGCAGCCATGTGATGTGATGCTCTTGAATCTACGATCCAAGCATTGGGAGAGGAGTTGATGGCAATTAAGGCATGGCTAAAATTGCCTTTCTTGGAATTCAGATCTTCTGACTTC
Organism: Picea engelmannii; assembly: GCA_009831015.1. Classification (NCBI taxonomy): domain Eukaryota; kingdom Viridiplantae; phylum Streptophyta; class Pinopsida; order Pinales; family Pinaceae; genus Picea; species Picea engelmannii. The sequence goes on along the minus strand of ML827220.1, from coordinate 113,723 downwards.
TTCCTCTTTCCACCCTCGGGGATGCAATCTCCAAGGTTGTTTTGCTGAAGTATTTGAGACATCAAATCTATTTGTTTTTGCATGCATGCGGATTACGAATGGAATCCTTTGTGACATTATGTGCATTTCTCTCATTTTCTCCTTTGGATCCGGAGGCATCGATGAAGGGTTTTGTGTACCCTTCCTTCTTCGTATGTGCATGAGATTTCCGCTTATCTTTATCTTTAGATTTTTTATATTTGTGGCTTCCATCATGCATAGTGAGTGCATGCGCCCTTGGGCCTTTGATTGCGCCCATGTTGATGAGCTTGGTTTTCTCTTGTGTCAGGGATTTGATAAAGTCCTCAAGAGAAGGCATCTTCCAGGTGGCTCCAGAGGCGAATCTGATAGTATGGAATGTGGATACGAATATAGAGAATTCAGGTCCAATCTTGGAGAGAATGGTGGGAACCATTTGTTTCTCCTCCGTCGATTTATCAACCCCGCAAGCTTTGAGTTGTGATAGTAAATCCTTGAATTTTGTAAAGAAATCTTGGATATTGTCGAAGATTTTTGGATCCAATGTGAGAAGCTCCACCTTCAACATGTGTCCCCTCATCTCATCTTGTTTTGCAAAGAGCCCTTCCAAGATTTTCCAGGTTTCATTGGGAGTCTTACAAGAAGATATGTGAAAAAGGAGATCGGGAGAAATAAGACTGCAAATTGTTCAAAGTTCCTCATCCATGCGATTTAAGTACTTGGATTTTTCTATGGCTGATGTCGGCTCTGTATCTGTATTCATGGTTAACCTATACAACCCTTTGGATCAGAGATGTATGGCTATTTTCTCCTTCCATGGAATGAATTCTTTTTGGAATTCCATCTTTCCAATGTCTTCAATCTTTTGTACCTGCAAAAAAATTTGGTGTAGCTTTTGCTTAGCAGTCCATCGGCTCTAATACCATGTAAATGTGTTGAAACTGCATAGAATAGATCTAGCTAAACAATAATACACACATTTGTAGAGAGAATTGGAGAAATAAGAAGAAGGAGAGAAAGAATGAGATAATTCTCATTAACTGTTGTGAATAATGAATAATTTACACATGATATACTTTGTATAACTCAATGAGTTCGATTTGAGGTGAACCAAGTCGTCATAGTGGTGGTCTAGAGTGATTTGTACACACACCAGCAGTTACGGGAGTGAACTTCCACCTATTCTAGTTTGTTATGCAGTTACGGGAGTGAACTGCCACCTAATTGAGTTAACTAGTCAACTAGTTTTTAGCTAACTGACTAAACAGAGAGTAGTGAGGAGTTAACTGAGGGAATCAAGGCTAATGCGCCACTCTGGTGATGATACCAAGGCAAGGTCGAATTAGCATGGTGATGATCCCAATGCAATATCTAAACTCAACTCAACTAGTCAAACTGAAGTGTGAATTGAAAGAGAATATTCTCCAGGTGGAATATTCTCTCCTAAAATATAGGAGACTGGATAATGACTAATTATGACTAATAAACAAATAAAAACCTTAGGAAAAATAAATCCTAGGTGTGTGTGAAGTAACTCCAACAGTAAGGATATTTCATCTCATTGTGTTTCGATCCATCATGAAACATTGGGTTCTCAAGGAGATTTACACATGGCTCTTGGTTATCATCATAGGATCTATCTCATGGTCAAGTAGATCTGTTAGAAGCTAGTGAAGCCACATTGCTTCGCACACTCGATGCTATTTACTCTGCCTCTATGGTACTTAAGGTCACATAGTTTTATTTTCTGCTGTATTAGGAAGCCATGACAAACTTTATGGTAGAACATCAACCGGATGTGCTCTCTCGGTCCACTGTACTTTTTCTCAATCTGAATCGGAATATCCTGCAAAATCAAGTTCATACTGGAGGTATATCTTGGGCCATATCCAACTGTGTCTCACATATATCTCAAAACATGTTTTTTTTTCCTGTTGTCTAAGCATATTCACTACATGGCATGAATCAAGTCTGGTGTTAACCAGATACATCATTGATCCAATCAGTTGTGGATCAGTCTCGGTTGAATCATCATGAACCTTCTTCTTTAAATCCATCACGGTGTATTTTGCATTCTGTTATACTGAACTTCTTTAATATTTTCACTGTATATTTTCCTTGACTCGGGAAAAATCTTATCGGTCCTCTATCATACTTTTTATCCCAAGAAGTAGTGCATCATACTCAGATTCTTCATCTCCAATTCAGAAGTCAGGGATTACTTGTATTAAAAAATAAGGCCTTCTAAATAAGTCATCAGAATCAAGCTCTTGTCACCAACACTGTTAATGATATAGGTTTGGATCAACAACACTATTGCTGAAATCCAAACTCATCATAACTCTGTCTATCTGATATAGTTTCCAACTCATGGATGGTAGTATGGATGAAAGTGCATTGGGTTTATTGGAACAAGTGTCTCATCATAGACAACTCCCTTTGTTTGTAAGAAATCTCTATCCATAGATTTCATTTTGTTTTTCTCGACACTTCCTTCAGCTGCATGCTTGATCTTATAGATCCTCTTGGAAGTTATCACAAATTTCCCTTCTGGTCCCTGAATAATATCTTATACATCATTCTGTAAGATATACTAGCATTCTTTTGTTATGGCATCTTGCCATACTTGTTCTCATGTTGCTTCTCTAAGACAAGGAAGATCAACATCAATGAAGTAGCTCATGACTGAAGGATAGCTCGAAAATCTCTTTTGCTTTCTCGAAATGTGCCTTGAGAGGCGTGTTTGATTCTCTGCCTTTAGGTAGCCCCTCTTATGTCCTACTGAACATATCAACTAGAGCAATTGGATCAATTAGAACAATGTATGTCTCCCTTTGAACTGTTGAAGGGTGAGAAAGGCATTGTCTCACTGTTAATATCCATCTGAGATTCTCTGGATTTTGAAAAGCTATATCTTCTTCAAGGGCACCATCGTTTCTTCTTGTTCTTGTATGATGAAAAAATTAAATATGTTTCGACTCTCGTACCAGGGATAATGGTCCAAATCTTGAGAGCTTCCATACTAGAAATTATATTCACCATTTATTTGAAAAAATGAAATCAACTATAAAATTAGAGATCAAATGATTTACCTAGTTGTAGTCATTTCCTTTTAGAGGAAGTACTTATGCTCTCTCTTTTCTTCACTCTTTTGAGGTGGATCTGGATCAATGTCAGCGGTGGAAGCATATTGTCTTCCCTTTTTCATGGTTCGACAGTTTCTTGCAATGTGTCCATACTTGTCAGATCTGAAGCACTGAATTTATGAATCATCTCTTCTTTGATAACCTGGATTGGATGAAGACTTTTCACCCTTAAATGTTTGCCTAAATTTTCTTTTGAATTTTCCTCCCTTCTTTGTATGAAGTGCAAGAGCATGATTTTCTTCTGAGAAATCTCCCACTCCTCTATTTCTAAGTCTAAGTTCTTCTTGAGTGCAATATGTCCATAGACGCTCAAAGGTTGGTAGAGCTTCTCTTCCACAGATACTCTGAATGAAAGGCTCCCATGATTTTGGAATATTTTGGAGAGTGGTTAAGACAAGTTCTCTACCAGACATGATTTCCCCAATGGTCTCTAAACATAGTTACCAACTTAACGAGAACTCTACAGAATTCTCGTTTTTTGGGGCGTCAAGTTTTTTACCTTGTTTTTAAAAATGCTGCTACTGGTAGCACCCCCTCCATTTTTAGGTGGTTTTTATTTATTTATCAACAATGTGTTTTCATCTATTTTCAAACTTTTCTATTTTATTTTTATTTTTATTTTTATTCAATCTTGTTTTTAATCATATTTTCATGCTTCATCCAATGTTAAAAATGTTGTACACCATTTATTTTTTTGAAATTAAGATTTTTCATATAATTAGCTGGCCTTAATTAAGTTATGGTTCCATACATTTTAAATATAGTGGAAAATATCATTTTTAACACACTTTCATACATAGAAAATAATTGTTGTTAAATAACAATATTTTTAAATATGTAGCGAAAAAAATATAATTCATTTTTTTGGATCAATTAAAAATTAAAATAAATAAGAAAACAAATAGAATTGAAATTTAAAAAACAAAAAACATTTTAAAAACAAATTTATATGAAAAAAAAAACAATGAAGAAAAACCTAAAAAGCTAAAGAAGAAAAGAAAACCATAAAATTATATATAGAGAGAGAAAAATAAGAAAAAACTAAGAAAAAGGTTAAAAAAAACAATTATAGCCCATTTTTTTTTTTTAAAGGTGAAAAAACCCCAAAAGAATTAAAAACATATAAAAACCCTAAATTAAAAAACTTAAAATAAAAAAATTTAATACAAAATTTAAATAAAAATTAACAAAAATAAGTTAAAAAACTTCAAACTATAACAAAAAAAAATTAAAATTTATATAAAAACCTTAAAAAAATAAAATTTACACAAAAATTTCATAAATATTTAAAAAAAAAACATAAACATATTTTATAATATAACAATGTTATAATAACATTGTTATTATATTATAACATTGTTATAATAACATTGTTATTATATTATAACATTGTTATAATATAATATTTGTTATATTATAACAAATATTATAATATAGCAATGTTATATTATAACAATGTTATAATATAACATATCTTGTTATATTATAACAATGTTATAATATAACATTGTTATATTATAACATTTGTTATAGTATAACAATGTTGTAGAAACATGATTGCTAGGCATGAGGAAGTATGAAGGATGAAGATACAAAAACATGGTTGTTAGGCATAAGGAAGTATTTTCAATTGCATAATTATTCTTTTCATGCAGAAGGTAGAATCCCTATCTATCAACTCAAAGGAAAGGTCTCCATGTGGTGGGATCAACTTATGCAAGTACAACACATTGTAGAGAAAAGTGTTACTTGGAGGGAATTCAAGAAGTATTTTGAGAAGAAGTACTTGACTAAGAGATACTATGGCAAGAAAATGAAAGAGTTCTTTGAACTCAAGCTTGGAAGTATGACCATAGATGAATATGAGAGAAGGTTTCTGGAACTACTGAAGTATGTCTCTTTCATCAAGGATGAGACAGTCAAAATTCAAAGGTATTTCAGTAGATTTCCATCGTTCATCAGTGACAAAATACAATATGATGATCCCAAGACATTAGAAGAGACCGTAAGGAGAGATAAATGCCTATATGATCAGCAAAAAGTAAGGCCGGCTTTCTAAGGGGCTTGGGAAGACAATAAGAATTTCAAGGTGGATAAAAGGAAGAAGGGAGCTAAGCCACCATTCTTTAGAAATAATCAACAAGGACAAAAAATGCCTAAAGAACCCAGAATGATTGACACAGGGAGTCAAGGGCCAAAACAACCACCTATGCAATGTTGGGGTTGTAAAGGGGACCATAGGTTCATAGATTGTCCTCACAGGGGTGAAAAAGGTAGGGATGTTCACAATGTACAACGATTTGAAACAGTGGAGGACATGGGCAGATATGTGCCAAGGATTTATGCAGCCCTGGACAACAAGCAAGCAGAGTGAGGTGGATCTATTATCACCCAAAATCACACTATATAATATTAAGTCCCTAATAAAAATTAGGGTAGCTTTAGGGATACACAAGAGTATTGATTCCCAATATCAACAAAAAAGCCACTGCTCTTCACTTCTAGTTGGTTCTTTTCCAACTCAAGGAGGAAACCCTAAATGTGAATTTACTAAGGCAAGGATACTTAGATATTCAAGGAGTTCCATGAAATATAAGAACAAAATTAGAGTGATTAAATCTAATTAGAGTGATTGTAGTTGAATCAATAATCTTTTTACTCTATCAAAAGTGGATAAACCATTAAATATTTCTAAGGAGTTAAAATAAACCATAAAATCTGATTTAAGGAGTGAAAACAAACCATAAAATAGTTCAATAGCACCAAATTACTAAATCACACCGAATTTTTTTAAGTACTGACCTTCAAAATCTCAACTATGTAGAGTCTGATCAATTCAATGTTTCTCTTCTTGAAAGAGAATTGAAATCAAGATTTCATAAAAAACCAGAACATCATTGCATCAGAACACCCGAATGATTTTCTCAACTGTAGAAAATGATTGTCGCAACTATAGCAAATTTGTCGTAACTGAGATATATATAGGATTGATTTGTCGTAAATGACCGTTTGATTCTCACACATGCCATTGTTGGTCGCTATAGTGACTAACTGTTGGTTGGTTGCTCTATCGACTAAATTTCATCATTATAACGACCAACGTGGAATGTTGGTCGTTAGAGCGACCAACAGTTGGACCCCGAAAAAAACTAGTATATTTAGTCCAAAAAAAGAAAAAAAAATACGACAAAATTTTAAACAGTTGCAATATTTCATCGTAAATTGAGCCCAATGTAGTAGTTCCTAGAAATCAACGACCTAGTTTTACTTCAGCCTTTGGATCTTCAGCGATTTTGCTTTCTCCATATTAACAAAACTTTTGAACTGCTCTCACTCCAGAGTTGTGGATCTTGTGCCACCTGTCAACCTTGGCGATGGGCAGTCCTGACTAGCTTCAGGAGTTCAACTATCCCGTTCTCCTATGCACTTTGAAAATATTAAGGTGCGTGCACCTCACCTGGATCCAAACGGTTGTTGATCCTTCATGTTCGGATTCGATGGATGGGATCTGTCCCCTCCTCTGTTCTCTCCTTTTATTCCCTAGAAACTAATCTATGGTCCAAATTTCTCCCCAAAACCAATCTGACGACTGTTGTCGCTCCTCCTTCTGATATTTTGATTTCTTCCAACTCAAAATAATTTGTAAGTGTTCAAAGGATTCTACCTTTCTTCCTCCCACGAGATCGACTACTTAGGTCTTTTATGTGCTTAGGTTAACGCTATCTCTTCTGAGATTTTGGATTTACTCAGTCTCTTAAGGGTCTCGACCCTTCTTCTCCCTTCAAAGGGTTCTTTTTCCCTCCTGGAAACCTCTTGCTCAAAGCACACCTTGCTGAGAATTTTCTACAGAGTGTTAAATAACTCTATGAGTATCTTCCTCTGATACTCTTCTCCTTGAAATTGACAGGGAGTTCACTTTGTGCACACTTGCACCTACTCGATGCCCACCTGGTAGAGCTCTACATAGTTCTCAGTGACTCTGTCTCTCTGTGCTTCCTTTGCAAAATTTACCCTCCAAGGTATTCGGTAACCTTGGGGTTCCCCTTGAGTTGTTATCACTCTGGTGCGCCCTCCTGGCACGTTCTTATCTGAATCGAAAGAGTTCAGATGCACGCCCCTTGCACTGGCTACATCGCTTCAAGACTCTATTGTGCACTCCTTGCAAAGCCTAAAGAACCTAGAAACAATTCAACAAACTCACAGATAGAGGATTCTATCTTCTCCTGCAGATGAAACCCGACACATGCATCTACAATATGCACTCATAACACACAGACACAAGCCATAAAACACACAAAATATACAGAACCATATGAAGGAAAAACTACTCTTTTTCATTAACATGAATGCATGTACAAGTGTTTACAAAAGATGGACTACGACAAATTCTCAACACTTTCTCTTCTCCTAACAAATCTCAACTATCCTCTATGTTCAGCAACCTCATTTGGGCGCACCATACTCCTACCTATCCCAGAGGGTTCTTAGGGTTCCCTCCGACTACCCATCTTCTCGAAAGAAGCTAACTACCCCTTAAGCATCGTTACATTAAATTCTAGGAGTGAAACTCCCAGATCACTCACGATCGTTTTCTCCCAATTGTTTTGATCTTCTTTAATTTTCAATCGGTTCAAAAAAATATTTACAAAAAATGCCAGCATTTAAGATTCCAAAATGATTCAACAGTGTGCTAGGGCACTGATTTGTCTCTCCATGTGTGCTTGTTGACAATGCTCCTGCATCATACTCCACTACTGGGAAAATCATGATCTCCTACTCATGGCTCCCTCTGCTATGTTGTTGAGATCCTCTAGGTTCCCAAACCTAAAATTGGAGTTGTCCACTTGCTCCTCTTCCTTGCTGCCTCTGCTGCTCTACTTCTCCTGTAGGTTCTCTTATGTTCCATCCTTCTCTGTTGACTGCTTCTTGTGCTGCTTCCAGCATCAGTCTCTTAATACCCTCTATTTCCTTGTCCAGCCGGTCCACTGGATGGCTCTTATCCTTCATCTCACTCTATTGCATCTCCTTTCCATCAATTTCCAACTTGACTTGTTAGATTAGTTGACTTTGCATCTTTACCCTTCTCTCTAGCACCTTTAGTTCTTCACACATATTAGAAAAATCCATGCTATCTGCTGCTCTCTCCTCTGTTGTAGGTTCACATTCTACAATAATCTCTTGGGCACATTGAAATGTGTGCTCTTTCTCCTTTTTACCAATCTGATCAATCTAAACCTTCATGTTATCTTCATCTCCTGTGGCACTAGCTGGCCACTCTGTTGCAGACTCTAGTTCTGCAGTCTCACCACTGAGTTGCTTTTCAGCTTCCTCCTCTGACATATTGAATTCTGTCATCTCCTCTTGTGTTGCTTCGACTCCAACTTCCTCCAGCTACTCCCCAGGCTGGTATGCTCCTCCACCTGTTTCCAACTTAGCCTGTTGGATGTGCATGATTTGCATTATCATCCTTCTCTCCAAGGCTTCCATTTATTCACACAGATCAACAAAGTCTATGTTGTCTGCTTCCTCTTCTACTGTAGGCTCTTGTGCTACAATCATTTCCTGTTCATCTCCCTCGCTGAAATTTTTGAGAAATTATGTTGAATGCTCGTCTCTTGCAATTTGCATGACTATCTCCTGGAAACCATCTTCTGGTTCTCGATTGTCCATCCATTCCCCCAACATATTCAACGCTTTCTTCCATTGAGTGAGAAATTCATCTGAATTATACCCTTTTTCTGCTGGGGCGAACATCAGTGTCTGCTCCTTCTCCTCTTATCCTTGGGAAGATTTTGATATCTTCTCCTTCATCATGACAGTCACAACTGGCTTTCCTTCCTTTGTTGCACCTCCAACGCTTATGCTAGCCTCTACTTGGTTGCTTGGTAGGAATATTTTGATTCCCCCAATGATCAGAATGCATATTTTATCCTCCTCCACCAGCCCTTCTTGTTGATATGAACTCTCAGCTAAGTTCATGAGACTTTCAGATATTCTCCTCTCTTCTTCGTTTCCCACCTGAAAATCTGGGATTTCTCTTCTACCCTCCTGGCAGTCTATGAGATCAACTGATCTCATCTCATTTCCCACCTAGAAATTTAAATTTCCATCCCTATCCTTCTGGCAGTCTATGAGATCCACAATTGATCTCATCTCATTTCCCACCTGGCAATATGAATTTTCATTGTTTCCCTCCTGACAGTCTATGAGATCCTCAATTGACCTCATCTCATTGCCCACCTAGCAATTTGAAAATTCATCTCTGCCCTCCTAGAATTTTATAAGACCCTTAACTGATCTCCCTTCCTAATCACTAAGGGTTCTCCCAACTTCTGGTTCACAAATGTAAACCATCTCTTGTTCTGTGTCATTGAGGTTTTCAACATGCCTCATCCACCTCCTTAACAATTGTCGTTGTCCTCTAGCCAACAATATTTGAACTGGCCATTTTACTTTCTTCTTCAAAGGCCACTCATATGTCCAATGTACCTTTGCTTCTTGTTGCATCTTCAATGTCAGCTTCTCCATTTTTTCTCTGATCTCCCTGAGCACTTTTTATATCTCAACTTTGTTTTTCTGCTAGTGGTCCTTGTCTTGACCACCTCAATGGACTTCAGTAGCCATTTTCACCCTCTTCCTACCCTCCTGGAAAGTCTTTGGATTATTCTACCATCGCGAGCATCTCCAAATTCTCCCTGCAACCCAATTGGATAATCATTTGTTGTTGCACACGTGCAACAATCAAACACGGAGAATAAATAATTTGTCTCCTCCTTCACCTGTTGTCTATAGATGAACTTAAGTTTCTGATACCATTTGACTATCTCCTTTATCTCCTCCTACATCTGTTGTCTACAGACAAATTCAAGTTCTTGATACTACTTGATGTTGTCAGGAAGTCTTCTCTTCCCTTTGCTTGCTGTCTGCAAGAAAAATTCTCACTCTAATACCACTTGATGCAAACCCCCCTTCTCTCCTCGGGGCTGCTCGACCTCCCAATCAAGGATCGTTTAGTCTTCAAGCTGGATTATCTCCTTGAGACCTTACTAGTCTCAATCTCAATTAAACACATGCCCTGTTATCACCCTCAGGGTTTTCATGGTCATGATTTGGTCGTTACCAGTTTGTCCGTCGATCAATGGTTCACAGAAATTGTGGGTTGCCAATGTGCTCACTCTTTATCACAGAGCTCTGTCCCCGCAATCAGAAAAGTGCTCGTCCATTCTCCTTTAAATCGTGATCGTTGATCCCGTGTCTCGAAAAGATCAAAGTCCTAGCAAATTGTGGGCTACGAACTAGAGCGCTCGCTAAATTTTCCTCCACTCCCCACAATGATTCCTCACCGTTGATTTTTCATTCTCAGATTGACGGTCAAGATCCACTTTGGGACTCTTCGCTTTGGGAGCTCAACACTTTCGATCTCCTCTTTCCCCCCAGAGTATTCCATACCCGAAGTTCTATATCTGACACCACGCGTCGACCTCAAATCAATGGCTCTAGTCCACTTCGGGACTTCGGCCTTCGAAAGTCTCAACTTCCCATGCTCGCTTTCTCCCAAAGTGCATTCACCTGGAGTTCACGATCTGTCGCCATGTGTCCTCCCGCCGATCGACAACTATGATTGAATTCAGCTCTTCGGGCTTCAGGAGTTTCAACTCTTTGCTCTTACTTCCTCCCAAACTACTTCCACCCAAAGTCGATGGATCTTTTCCTCATGTTCTTTTGAATCTGACGGCTACGATCCACTTCGGTTATTCAAGCTTCAAGAGTTTCAAATCTCCACCTTCTCTTTCTCCCAGAGCACTTCCACCCGAAGTACACAATCTGTTGACGTGTGTCCTTTTGGATCTGATGACCACGATCCACTTTGACTTTTTGGGATTCAGGAGTTTCAGAACCCTGCTCACTCGTTCCTCCCGGAGTGATTTCACCCGAAGACAATGGATTTTCGCCACACGTCCCTCTGGATCTGAAGATCCATACCTTCTCTGCTCTCGTCGACTTCCTTTTCGTAGCACTAATCCTTCGAACTTCTGGATCTCTCACCACGTGTTCTCCACAACAGACGACTGCGATCTGCTTCGGCCTTTAGGACTTTGGGAGTTTGTCACACTCCACGCTTGAAATATTCGGAAGTATGAGATCTGTCGACAAATATCTCCTGGAAACCAACGACCTGGATTTACTTCAGCCTTCGGCTCTTCGACGATTTCGCTTTCTCCTTATCCACAAAACTTCCGAAGTTCTCTCGCTCCGGAGTTGTGGATCTTGCACCACCTGTCAGCCTTGACGATGGACGATCCCAACTGGCTTCGGGACTTTAGCTATCCTGTTATCCTATGCACTTTGAAAATATTAAGGTGTGTGCACCTCATCTGGATCCAACGGTTGTTGATCCTTCGTTTTCATATCCAATGGATGGGATCTATCCCCTCCTTTTTTCTCTCCTTTTCTTCCCTGGACACTGATATATGATCCAGATTTCTCCCAACAACCATTTCGACGGCTGTTGTCGCTCCTCCTTCTGAGATTTTGATTTCTTCTGACTTGGAAGAATTTGTAAGTGTTCAAAGGCTTAGGCTTTTGTTCCTCCCAAGAGCTCGACTGCTTAGGTCTCATCTACATTTCGGTTAACACTATCTCTTCTGAGCTTTTGGATTTACTCATTCTCTTAAGGTTCTCGACCCTTCTGCTCCCTTCAAAGGGTTCTTGTTCCCTCCTAGAAACCTCTCGCTCAAAGCACACCTTGTTGAGCATTTTCTACAGAGTGTTCAATAACTCTGTGAGCATCTTCCTCTGATACTCTTCTCCTTGAAATCGATAGGGAGTTCTCTTTGTGCACACTTGCACCTGCTCGATGCCCACCTAGAAGAGCTCTACAGAGTTCTCAGTGACTCTGTCTCTCTGTGCTTCCTCTGCACAATTTACCCTCATAGGTATTCAACAACCTTGGGGTTCCCCTTGAGTTGTTATTTCTTTGTTTCGCCCTCCTAACACGTTCTTCTCTGACTCAAAAGAGTTCATATGCACACCCCTTGCACTGGCTACAGAGCTTCAAGACTCTATTGTGCACTCCTTTCATAGCCTAAAGAACCCATAAACAATTCAACAAACTCACAGATAGAGGATTCTATATTCTCTTGCAGATGAAACCCAACACATGCATCTATAGTATACACTCATAACACACATAACCATATGCAGGAAAAACTGCTCTTTTTCATTAACATGAATGCATGTACAAGTGTTTACAAAATATGGACTACTATAGAGTCTCATCGCTTTCTCTTCTCCTAACAAATCTCAACTATCCTCCATGTTCAACAACCTCATTTGGGCATACCATATGTTAGAATATGAATGAATGTGTGCTCGTTTTTCCATTGACAATACCCTTGTCACCCAACCATAGGCCGAAGCCACCCTCTGAGCAGCTTAACCTTGACAGAGAATCACTCCGGAAGAAAAACCTAGGCTAGATAGCCAAACAAAGGGTAGTGCACATTTCCCCAAGGATAGTGCATCACAAAGAGCTGATCAGATAGTCCAAACCCTAGCCAAGAGATAGTCCAAACGTAACTTCTAGCTGCAGCAGCTGCAATGACAACTCTCCTCCAAACCTGCGAAAAAATTGGGCAACTGCAGTGCGCACAAAACTGGGCACTGCAATTCTGAGACTGCCTGCCAGAATGAGAACTGGCCTCCTGTATTTATACTAATTCTGGCTAACTGCCCGGGCTGACTTCTCATTCTGGGTATCTGTCTGTTCAATATATAATATTATTTCTGGCTGACTTCTTCTCTAGTAGGCTAATAATCTAATATAAATTATCTTCTTGAGCCGACAAGTCTTCTAGGGTTATTAGCCTACTCATTAGGGTTTCTTCTTGCTTCCTGGAGTATTCTGTCCTTGTCAGGTTTACATGTGGAGGTAAATACCTCCCGCAACTACCATATTATCAACACTCCCTCCTAGCTAGGGAGGTATTACAGCTAATGGTCTTTGAGCACAAAACATACCATTCACCTGGTAGCATCAACATAGTTATATAGACTAGATCATGAGCACCATCATCATCATCAATTGCATCATCTCTCGAAACCATACTCTATCTGAGTAATCAAACATGATGCTCACTCCACAGAGTGATACAAGAGCCATTCTTCTAATCTAGAAGAGTAAATGTTCTGAACCATTTTCTGTTTGGAAAATATATGTTCATCATTCATTTGGCTAATAATTATTTCCAATAAGCTGCTTGATAGTCTTCAAGGAAATCAAAACAAAAATAGTACACAACTGTGTCTATCCATAGTAATACATAACTACAATCCAGTGGTACACTACCACACCAAGTAGCAAACGATTACTTGATCAGTAACGTATAGTCACGAAAAGTGGAACACATCCACCACAATAGTATACATCTACTGTCATACAATATTCATAACAATCATCTGATATCAACCTGCACAGAAACAATGTTATGATATAAAATGAATCACCTGGGCCAATCTTTCACTCACGTCTATGAGATATGAAAGAATATCTGCCCTCGGAGTAGAAAAATGAGATATTTGGACTATTCTTCTCAAGAAAGGAAGAATAACTGTCCTTTCTTCTAAACTTGGACCATTCCCCACCCTGGGCCATTCTTCCTACACTAATCAAAGTGCACCCTGGAGAGAATGTATAAACCCTAAGGAATGCCTTTCCCTGATTGCTGAGCCTGGACCATTCCTCCTACACTAATCAAAGTGCACCCTGGAGAGAATGTATAAACCCTAAGGAATGAATGTCTGGACCAATTCCTCTGTTAACCACAAGAGGAAAAGAATGTCCTGTATCAACCTCCAAAACAGACCATTCCTCATGTTAACCACAATGAGAAATCGTTGTTCGGCGAGGTGGGCTAGTCTTCTTGAGTAACCCTCAAGAAGAGAGACTTACCTAGACCACTCCCCATGTTAACCACATTGGGAAGTCACTGTCTATGATACATCAACAATCTGGACCATTTCCCATGTTAACGACAATGGGAAATTTCTATCCGTCAGAAATCTCAATCCACTTTCCGAACAGGAAAGAATCTGTCCAAGATGGACTATTTTTCAATCTTGAAAATGAATGTCCTCAATAATATTTTCAGTGCTCCCTCCCAACCTGGGAGTCATCTCTTCCATTTTCAATAAGGAAGTTGTCTCCATGAGCTCCAACTTTAGTACACAAACTCTTTCATCTTGGATAGAAGCTTTACCAAAATGTCTGCTTATCTGCTCATCTGTGGAGATATGTATTGGAGAACCACTTTCTCCTTTCTCGACTTCATCGTGGATAATGTAATGCTTGATTTCAAATGTACTTTGGTCTTGGAACACTGGTCTTCTCTAAAGGCTTCATGTAGCTCTGATCAATAGAGTATATCATTGTTGGAAAACTGGAACATATCCATGTGGAACTTCTTCTGTCATAATAAGATTTGATCTACTGAGTAATCATCTTGATACAATATCTCTGTTATAGAAAATATTCACCACGCTTCTGTTGTGCACTAGAGGTTATCCACCAAGTTGTCTTCTTCTTTCTTCATGCAAGGATCTCTTTCCGGTATGCCTCAAAGTCTTGAGGTTGCTCTTCATACGCTCTTTATTCAATTTCTCTGGAGAACATTCTTTGTATTCATTTGATGTAGAACTCCAACTCATGGATGTTGCGGATGATATAATGACTCATGTAGAGATAAGTCTAGTTTACTGGAACAAGTAATCATC
>ML827220.1:19918-30050 GCA_009831015.1 Picea engelmannii | reverse complement strand
CTGTTCTCCATGTTCAACGCATTTCCTGATGTCTCACCTATGTTTTTCCGTCGCATTTCCTCACTAAGGATAACACCAACAACATCATCAAATTTTAAAGTATTTGAACCAGAGACAGAGTTACTTACAGCCATGACCAAGCCGTTCCAGCTTTCTGGAAATGAGCACAAGATTAGAAGAGCCCTAACCTCATCATCAAAGTCCACTTTTACAGAACTTAGTTGATTAGTAACTGTATTAAAATCATTTAAATGATCCGCAACAGACCCACCTTCCGACATCTTCATATTAAATAATCTCTTCATTAGAAATACCTTATTGGACACCGAGGGTTTTTCATACAATTTGGCCAATGCGTCCATCAAACCCTTTGTTGTCTTTTCTTTGTAAATATTGAAAGCCATCGACACTGTCAGGCTCAACCGTATCATTCCTAGAGATTTTGTGTCAAGAATCTCCCATTCTTCATCCTTCGTAGCCGTTGGCTTCTTTGCTATTCTACCCAATGGTAGGAATAGATCCTTCTGATATAAATAGTCTTCCATCTGCATCTTCCATAACTGGTAGTTTTGGCTGTTAAATTTCTCGACCCTAAACTTTCCATCTTCCAACATTGCTCCCACTCGAACCAGGAACCCTCTTTTCCTGTGAGTTACCTTTCGCTATGATACCAGTTGTTAGAAAAATAGGACCGTGGAGCAATAAAATAAAACAAATGCGGAAACAAAACACAGAAGATACACAATACAATAGAGACACAGATTTACGTGGTTCACCCAGTGTGGGCTACGTCCACTAGAGAAATTGTTAGGTCCTTCCTTTATTATTATCCAACATATGAAGGGATACAACCTACAACAAACCCGTTGTAACTTCCTCTTCTTTCTCTCACAGTCTCTTATCTCATAATACAATATTCACATCACCCATAGCCGCAATACATTTCCCTCATAAAAGAGGGTTGCCTTCTAGGGAAAAAAACCCTAACATAATCTCTATCGTTCAATCTGCAACTTTATAATGAACGGTCCATATTTACAATGAAATTACAATATACATTTACAAGGCAATTTTTCCTTCAGGGGCTTCGCCCCCGAATCCACGCTAGGGGCCCACTTGCCCCCGAACCCCCCAGCCGGGGGGATAGGCCCCCCGAACCCCACAGAGGGGGTACCCCCCCTCTACACTCCCCCCCATGGAAGAGTGTACATACTTCTGGGGTGTAAAGTCTTCATGGGGTATAAACACGGCTAAAAGCAAGGACCTTTGAATCAAGAACATAATCAGGCTCCACAACCAACACATCTGATCACACAGATCCAATTACTAGCATTAAGCTTTCATTCATACATCACACATATGTACTACATTACTATCTCCCTCATCTTACTATCTATATTGCTTATTTATAGATTACAAAATGGGTCTAAACATGGGTAAACCCATGGGCCGACATCCCTTTCCCGTTACATCAACCCAAAACCCTAAAATGGACCCCAAAATAGGTCTTGCTTCCTTATTTTCTGCTTCGCATTGCGCTCCTTCCTTGGCAAGCTGTCGCAATCCCAAAAGTGGTTGAGTATGACCAAGTACTCTTCAAAACTTGGTCAAGGGCCAATAGGCCCCCAACACTCACCTGTGACTCGTCCTGAGTCACTCAGGTCTAACCAATTCCACTTCGAATGCCTCTAGCTTGGCTCGAGCGGCTTCAACCTGCTGTAGTGTGACAACCTCTTGTTCAGTAAATTCCTGGATTACTGTGTCATTGAGTGGTCCTTCTAGGTATTGTTCTGTAGTGATGACACCCTGTTCGAGTTCAACTCCCTAGCTTTCAAGTTCGGTGAACAGTTGGCATGCCTTCTCTTGGAGTGGTTGCAGTCGTTGAAAGACGTCCATTACTTTACTTTACAGTGTGTGTACTTGTTGTTGGGTTGTGCATTGCTCTGTGAACCTCTTCATTCTTTTGACTGGGGTCACGGACTTCAAATGCACTTGTATCACATCTGCATGCTGCTTTGCTTCGTGGAGCTATGCCTCCAATGTCTGCAATTCTGGATTCTCTGTGAGGGTTTCATAGGTCTGGGCGCTTTTGGTGCTTATCTGCCTACATTCCGAAGCCAAAGTTTTTAATTAGTCAACTGTGCTTCGAGTAGTGGCCTCTCTTAGATCTCTTATCTCTTGGGGTGTCTCAGGCACGGTGAGGAGCTCCAGATCCATGATGCACTGTTGAAGTTGTTGGATTACTTCTTCCAGTTGGGTCACCTGCTATGGAAGACGATCTTCCATCTTCACTTCTATGATTTTCACAGAGCGCAGTGCCTTATGAACTCTTTCTTGTGTTTCAAGTTGCTCTGCTAGCAACTGGTCCTTGCTCTATTGTAACTGGGCTTTTTCCTCCTCCCATTTTTCTTGTAATTCAAGTTGCTCCTATTCTTCCTTTCTCCGTCGCTCTTCATGTGCGCTCTGTGCTTGCGCCAAAGCCTGGGTGGCTTTCGTTATGTCTTCTTGAGCTCGTCGAAGGCGAGCTTCGACTTTCTCAGCGATCTGGCGTAACTATGTGGGTTCATCGCCTGTTCCTGATATTTCCATTGTTAACGATGTCGTAGAAGTTGCTTAGCTGGACTGAAGTTCCTGCTGCACTTCTTTGAATTCACCCGTGATCCGGCAAAATAGTTCCTCCCGCTTTGCTTGTTTCTTTTCCGCGAGCTCTAATGAAACATCATTCAACGCAGCAATTAATAAATCAAAATCATCCTAGGTAAGCGTGGTCCGGGTGGCCTTAGTTTTCTTTCTGGATGAGGGCCTCGGTGGGGTAATCTTCCTTTTCTTAGAGGGATCTGCCTTGTCCCTAGGCGGGGTAACCTCGCCTTTGCTCTATTCAACTTCTATAACCCCTAGTTCTTCATCATCACCTCCCTTTGCAGGTGAGAGCGAAGCAGTCTTCGTGGATGTGTTGTGGATATATTAAACTTCCACATCCTTCTTAGTCTTGCACAGTCTTGGTGTATCTAGCATAGCTTCAGTGTTATCTACGTCGGACATCTCTACGGGATCTGCTACAAAAAGGAGGTCTGTTGACCATTCCTTGGTAATCTCCTCCAGGTCATCTTCTGTCATCTTGTAATATGACTGGAGTTGTTGTTTGTTCTCATCTGTGTGCACTATGATGTAGGTGAAGTGATGATTTGTGTTGAATTTCGTCAAATGTCAAAACCTATGAAGAGTGTTGGGTGTAATGCGCGGTGTAGACTAAATGAAATTCCTTAACAGATGACATTGGACTGCCATTGTTTTTTAATGTTGTTGGAGTACCACAGTGTACAGAACTTCGTGGATAGGGGTTCGAAGGGTTCGATCTCTGGAAACATGGCTCCCTTGGGCAATTCCCATGTGATGAAGGTGATGAGTATGAGCAACCTGCTAAAGTGGAATTCATACCCTTGGTCCTGCACTTGTCTACAGTCAATCTCTAGTTGATTTATGAGGTATTCTGCCCAGTTCATTTGTAGACCCTCCGCGCACTTCCCTGCGAGGTCAACTACAAATTCAGTCACCTGTGTAGGTCTGTTTTTTTGGACTAACTTGCCTGCAATCAGCTGGAAACCAAAGTGTCTACTGCATTCTCAATGGAGGCTACCTTGTAACTTTGCATGCCTTTCTCTAGATTGCCATATGTGTCCTTTATTCGTTGAGTGAGAGCACGATCTGCGGTCTTTCCAGGGTAAAAGTCCTACGGGTCAGGGCCCTGCATGCTAAGCTCAACAACGGTCTGCTTGCAATGGACATGGGGCCTTCATTAACTCTGTTCTATTCGTTCTGGTACTATCCAACGGTCTAGTGGTAACCCATAACTGCTTTTCGATCCGTTCAGAGCGGCGGTCGAACGGGTATATCGGTTCCAATGGCTATATTGCTTCGTCATGGCGAAGTACTCTATGTCATTGTTTTGATATCTCAGCGAAGCTCCAATTCTGCAATTCTTCTTGCTGCGAAGTGTCCTCTAGAACCTCTTGTAACCTTACAGTATTAGCCCTTTTCTTTCTTAACTTCCTAGCCTTCTTCCCAGTGAGTTTCGTCTTAGTAATGCTTTTACCATTCTGATGTTTATCTTCTATGGTCTTAGTTACTTCATGATGTGGAAAATATTTCTTAGGGTTCCTTAATTATACCTCTTCTGTATCAAAAGTAGGTAACTCGATATTCTGCGGATCCTCAAGTGTTCTCTTAGCTTCAACATCAGAGGTACTAATATTAAATATATGTGATCTTCTCTTCTGTTCTTCAATCAAGTGCACGATCCTTTTGGTCATAAAGTCTTTTAACTCTTGCTTCTTCTGTTCCAAAACTTTCTCTTCTTCTCTTCGTCTGGCCTGTTCTCTATCAATCTAGGGTTTTCCTATGAGCATGGTAAACGGAGCATTGTCTTCAACAAATTTAATGATCTCAAAGTCTTCCTCTATTGAAGTTCCATTGACAGTCATAGGTATCCGGGCGAGCCTTCCACATAGGTTTATTAGCTTTCCTCTGAAGAAACTTGTTCCTCCTAGGGAAGGGATCATGGTAGGCTTTCCAATAGCTTCCCAAGTTCTTTCTGGCATAATTTTCACTTGCGCTTCTTCATCAAGAGTACAGTCAATGTCAAAGTCCTCTATTCTTGCTTCGATTTTCTCCTTTTCTTTGAAGATCTCTGATAGCCTAACATGTCGGTGGTCATTCATGGTATCTCTCATCTATAGCAATATCTTTTCTGATTCCTTTTGGGTTTCTTCTATAATCTTGGTCTCTTGATCTCCCTCGGGGTTTGCTTGTTCCATATTCAACTTCTCAAGCCTAGAAATCATTCTAGGGAAATCCAATACTTCATGGTCCATAGCCTTACAACAGAGGCAACTAGGTCTTCTCCCAGGGCATTCTTTAGCAAGATGTCTCGGTCGTCTGCAACTATAACAAAGGGTTAATCCTCTCGTCCATTTAGATGTTCCCCAACTCCTTCTATACTGTGCACCAGGATCATGGTGATTAGCCTATAAAAAACTTTTTCTAGGATCCTACATCCACTTGTTAGTCCAGACATTCTTTCGATGCATAGGTATAACATATCTATCACTATACTTATCAGATCTATTCATATCAAACTTTCTTTCATCTATTAATTCCCTAGTTTTGAAGCTAGGGCAAATTTTATCAAACATACCTAGATCCATGCTTTAGAAGCAAAAAAATTTCACTTATCTTACTTCTGCAGAGCACAAAGCTTCCAGATCTAAAACTTTTAACTATTCTTACCTTTATCAAGGCATAGAGCTTACAGATCTTACCTTTTTCTTCACAGATCTAACTTCTTTTCTTTAGATCTAACCTCTCTTTCTTCAGATCTAACCTCTCTTTCTTGGCACAAAGCTTCACAGGTCAAACAGAACACTGCGCACTAGGGAAACATATCTACGCACATAGCTTATTTCACATAAACTTCTTCTTCTTCAGTTCCCAGTAATCGCAGTTCCAGGTCTCGACAATAGAACCATTTGTTGGCACAGGGGCAGACCCAGGGTTCAACGCTCAAGAGTGCACCAACAAAGCCCTAACTACCATCCCTTTCAGCAACACCTGCGAAGTAGATGAAGTCTCACACGAGGTAGAGGAAGGGGTGGTTGCAAGACTCAGGTGTCTGCAACCTTAGCTGGGACACAGATCTGTGATTATCTTTCTTACAGCGCACTTAGCATCAGTTATTTCTTAACATACATTCATTAATATACTTCGTAGAAGTCACAGAGAATCGTAGTGAATACTTATACTAAGAATGATTCAGTACTTATCCACATAAATATAGGTTAGATTCAACAGATCAAGCACTAAGCCTCTCGTATATCAGATCTAATGTTCATTCATTCATCAACAACACAGAGCATAACTAGATCTACTTAACCACATCAAGCACTTAGTCAAGAAAGAGATACATACATAAGAGCGAAGCACAAAACACTATACACACAATTACTGTGGTTCACCCCGACCCTGGGGCTATGTCCAGAAAGTATTCTTTATATTATCTTGGTCAAGCAGTTACAACACAGAGCTTTAATGACCCTTACTTTGCACAAGACAAAAGATCTGTGCAGCTCACTAGATCCTTCTTCCTTGCTCTTCAAAAATATCAAACTATAACAACCTGCACTTAGCTCTCTAATATCATGCACAGAGCACTCTAAGATACATCTGATCACAAAGATCCAATTACTAGCACTAAGCTTTCATTCATACATCACACAGATGTACTACATTACTATCTCCCTCATCTTACTATCTATATTTCCTATTTATAGATTACAAAATGGGCCTAAACGTGGGTAAACCCACAGGCCGACATCCCTTTCCAGTTACATCAACCCAAAACCCTAAAATGGACCCCAAAATAGGTCTTGCTTCCTTATTTTCTACTTCGCGTTGCACTCCTTCCTTGGCAAGCTGTTGTAGTCCCAAAAGTGGTCGAGTATGACCAAGTACTCTTCAAAACTTGGTCAAGGGCCAAAAATCATGTTGTCATTGATGCCAATGATTTGATTGATTGATGTCAATGGATTGATTTATAGGTCAAAGGATTGATGTCAAGTGATTAAATGATTGATTGATGTCAATGGATTGATTGATTGATGATTGATGAACAATGTATATGTATTGTCCTTGATGAGAATGATAGATGTCAAGTGGAAACCAATCGATTGAAGATGTTATCATTTATATGATGCATAGTTTGTTTGATGAAAAGATGACTCATTATTTTCTTGTCATGGTACAAATGGATGAACTCCAAAGTGGTCCCCTTATGGTGAAAGCCCTCACGGGAAGACACTTTGCGGTTGAGTTATGGTTGAGATAACCTATGCTTATCTAATGGAATAAAGAAAAGAAGATCAGTGATTTTGTTGGTGAAACTATCCTAGATGGAAAGTGCTTGTCATGCCATTTCCGATGGTATGTGGAATGTCACATAACTCCTCACGGTTTTAGAGTTATGGCCCTACGAAGTTGAAGGACCCCCATATGATGGTTTGAAGCCCCATAAGGTCAAAAGAAGTCAAAGTGCCTTAAAAGAAGAAATCATTATTTAAATGATAAAGTAAAGTGACAAATTCAAGGTGGATTATTTAAATAATAAAGAAAAGTGACAAAATCAAGAAGGAATATTTAAATGATAAAGATTGGAGAACTTTCTATTTATGGAAAGTGATTAACCCTAAAATAAGGAAAATAGGTTAAGTGACCTAGAGGATGAAAGTATAAATAAGATAGAAATGGTCTCTTGTAATATATCATTTTTTTGGATCAATGGAGAACTTCTTGTGAGAGCTTCTTGTGAGAGCATCTTTGGTGTGGGTCTCTTGGGCATGATTGAAGATATATTCTGAGAAAGAGAGCGTGAGGAGGATCTCATGGATGCATCAAAGTTTCAGCAATATCAGAGATATTGATGGCAAAAATCTCAGAGTTTCAGAAACCCTAGTTTTTTATGTGTATGTGGGCTATAATGGGCCAGGGCGCGTACATACGTGGGTTGTATGAGGACATGGCGCGTACAATGGATAAAATCATGGAGATTTGTGTTTGAGATGATGACTGGTAGTTAAATACTGAAGCAGCTTCCAGATAAGCATTCTATGGGCTCATATATGTCACTGAGACACTGGTACGGTTACATTATTGTCTTGATGGATAGTATTTCTTGTTGTGTTGTGAAGGATTAGGGCATTCTTGGTATGGTTGTTGTGATGTGGTTTATGTTGGCTAATGGAGTGAGCAGTATTCTTTTGATTTAGTTGTGATACGATTGCTATGGTATACAAGTTTCTTATACATGATTGATTTAGCATTCATATTGATTGGTTGTGGAGCATAAGTAAGATATTGGAGAACTTGGATGTGTAGTGACTGGCTGGTGGTCAGTTTGGACAGTGGAAGACAAAAGAAATTATGTTGGCAGGTTGCAGAGGATCTGAGTATGTGATGAAAAGGATAAACCCTAATATCTCAGAAGGCATACACAGGTTGTTGTATATATTGGCCGCGTATACACGCGAGCTGTAGTGAGCTAGTGCACGTACACATGTGGGTTGCACTACTGACAGGTCACATACCTATTGCAAATTGATATATGTTGAGGATTGTTGCCTCATCTCATTTGGTGATGAGGGTGTAAGTTGAGTCTTGCATTATAGAGTTGGTTCTCTTGTAGATTTGTACTCTATTCAGTTGTTGCTGAAAAACCCCAAGGATTGTAGTCTGTAATAAAAGGAAAATTGTGCATACATCTTGTGTTCTTTGTGGTGATGACTTATTGATGATCTATGTTTCTGATATATGTTCACATCTCACTAGTTATAAATGACAGCAATGAGTAATGAGTAAAAGTTGAATGTTAACTAATGAGTTTTGTGTAAGAGGGANCTAAGTGTGGTAGGTGTGTCCAACAGTAACCAGGGAGAAACTAATTTCTTGCTCAGTTTCAGTTGGTCTTCAAGCATGAAGGTGAAGATGAGAAATTTTCCAGGTTCAAGAAGGATCATAGTCTAGTAGATACAACAACGATGGAGTTGTTGAGATCAGTCTCAAAGTGGGATATTGTTGGTTGTGGAGCCTGATTATCTTCCTTATTCATAGGTCTTTGTTTTCAGCCATGTTTATACCCCATGAAGAATGTACACCCCAGAATATTGTACACCCCTCCATGTGGGGGGGTTGCAGGGGGTTTTCCCCCCTTGTGAGGTCCGGGGGCAAGTGAGCCCTCGAAGGAAAAAGTTCCTTGTAAATGTATATTGTAATTTCATAGTAAATCTAGTCTGTTCATTATAAGGTCGCATATCTAACGGTAGAATTTATGTTAGGTTTTTTTTCCCTAGAAGGAAACCCTCTTTTATGAGGGAATTGTATTCCATCTATGTATCATTGTGAATATTGTATTTTGAGAGAGGAGACTGTGGGAGAAAGAAGAGGAAGTTATAGCAGGTGTGTTGTAGGTTGTATCCCTTCATTTGCTAGATAATAAAAATGAAGGACCTGGAAATTTCTCTAGTGGACATAGCTCACACTGGGTGAACCACGTATATCTGTGTCTCTATTGTATTGTTTATCTTTTGTGTTTTATTTCCACATTTGTTTTTATTTTATTGCTCCGCGATCCTGTTTTCCTAACAAAAACTACCAGCAAACAATAACAAACACTTCTTGTTTTAGTGCAACCCACTCAAGAGTTCACTCTTCAGGCCTGACAACCTGGCTCTTCAATCTTCAGCTCCAAAATGATCTGGATATTCTCTAGCATGCTCTAGAATTCTCCCTCCATGGTTTCTCTAGCTTCTAGCTCTCTTTTCTGCTCTCTCCTTGCTCCCCATGCACAAAAATTGAATGTGTAAAATTGGTGTCCCAACCCATACAAATTTCCTCCCTTTCACTTGCCTTTCTTGACTCACTCAATCCCCCAAGATAATTGTACTCATACCCCATGTGCCCAATAAATATGGGATGTGACTTCTCACACCCACCCTCTTACATGTATTCAATTACTGGATTTGGGAACATTCAATCAAAAATTAAAAGGTTTATATATCAACAACAAATTTAGGAAAATGGGTTGAATTAATATACATGGGTAATTTCCCCTTGGACTCACTCTTAGGCATTCTCTTAGATCTTGTATTAATTCAACCCCCATCTTTATCCATGTCCCCTTAGCAGATGGAATCACATTTTATTATTAACATATAGAAATACAATTCGCATATTACATTGCTTTGGCCATAGCAACACATTATATCTACATAAGCATAATTAAATTGGGGGTTATAGTGGGAATATTACAATCCAAGGTAGTGATGAAACTGTCAAAGTCTTGGTTGTGAGTGTGGGCCACCTGGGAGAGAAGTGGGAAATAATAGCGTAGGTGGGGCCTTACGAGAGGGATTATGAGAGAGTGGGATAACTATAAATGGGGCAAAGAGAGGAATCCAGTGGGATAGGTCCCAAATAAGGTTGTCTATGAGGGCGGGTGGGTCCACAAAAAAAAGGATTATAAAAGAGGGGTACCTATACAAGTGAAAGGAGATGAATCCAGTGGGATGGGTCCCAAATAAGGGTG
>ML827219.1:37790-56829 GCA_009831015.1 Picea engelmannii | reverse complement strand
TCCTTTGACTCCATTAACCCAAGGCACTAGTCTAGAAACCTTCTTGAGCTTGTTTATGCCTTAAACTCTCTTTCAAACTACTTTTAATTTGAAACCCTAACTAACCTAGCGTCTAACCCTAGCTTTTCTTTACTAACCCTAATGAGGTGACGTCTTGCTGATTTTAACTTGTGTTTGGATAGAAAAGTGCGGCCTAGTCACCTTATCATAGCCGTAGAGGTTAATTGCAATTTTATTGGTTGAATTTGTCAAAACGTCACTTCTTGGCTAGCTAACCCTAATTCTGCAACAGAAATTATATAGGTGACGTCACACCTTCTAGACCATTTGTTTTGACTTGCAACGTTGTGACATTTGTCATCTCTTTTGATAGGTTTTGAGCCATTGATTACATATATAAGCTTGTTTGGTAAAACGTTGTGCTCTTTCCCTTTCAAATTGACTTATTGCTAGGGCTGACGTCACACCTCTTGCAGCGACAATATAGGTGACACAGCAAATATATTTATTGTGAGCAGATTTGATATTTGTAGCATTGTGATATGATAAAGATCTAATTTTACACATTGAATGCTCTTGTCTTTTGATGAACTTATTGAAGAAGTGATATAAGATATTTATCTTTGTTTAAATAATCATTGACTTCGTCAATAATTATATCCAATCATTGCTCACACATTAAAGGATAGTCATTGATATTATGAAGTACTAACCCACTGCAAGCACATATTCTAGTTATTTGTCTTGTCTCGCAAACAGGTGCCATCCAGTGGAAGATTCTTCTTGACTATCTCATCTTTGGCAGCAATCTGTGAAAGGGAACTTCTTTGACTTGGTCCATTACCCCTTTAGCCCTTCATTAACCCAGATTGCCTAGGGACGTCTCCCTTGGACTAGCCATCCTAAATAGAAAGAGCCCCCCATCGAGGTGACAGTGGGTGGGGAAGCTCCTGTTACGCCGGTTTTAAGCCTTGACTCAAGCTATCTAAACCCCTCCTACAAACCGTGCGATAACAGAGCACAATCAGTTTTGAGGGTTTTGAGTCTAAAACCCTAGAGATCAACTCGGTGGGGAAAGATCCCTCCTTCCTTGATCCAAGCTTGGTCTCGTAGGTGAAATAATCCTCCCACACCATTCTACAGTGTTGCAGGTTGGTTCTATAGGCATTTACCAGGCTAGGGCACAACCCAGGGGGGTTTCCAGATAGGGGGCGCACCATATTGGAGGTTTTGGTTCGACCTAGAGGAAGCAGGAGGCATTTGGAGAAAGTAACACATGGGTTCTCTTCGGAGGGTCCCTAGCATCATTCCTAGTCTATTCCAGAGGAGTTTATCCTTGCAGTTTATTTCTATGAGCTTGGCACGAATTGAAGAGATAGAGGACGTTTTGCAAGAAAGGATTTTCAGTGTTTGGAGGCTCAAATCTTCATAGATTGGCTTAAGACTTCAGTATCTTGGTAGCAGTGGCCCGATCTATGATCTGACGGAGTTTGGTGGCATTTGGAGGTTCCTAGAGAGGAGAACTGTAATGTCCCCACTTTGGGACATCATGGTATTTACACAGTGTTATGATGACCAGGGTAGCCAGTTGGAGATTATAGCGAGTACAGGAGCTATTGAGGGATATTTTGGGGTTCGTCTTGCATCGCTCATCCTATTTCATCATTATGATCCATTCCGCACAGATTGGCTTTGGTTCCGTTGCTTTCCGACAATTTCCATGATTTTGAGTATTTTGAGCTATAGGTTAATTAAATTCATTGAAGAAGTGATTTTGGGCACAATACTTGGAGGAACCTCTCAGTGTAATAGCTCATTGGAATCGGGAGGAACGGCACTACATGATAGGATGATGAAAAGTGACTTTCAGTGACCAGGGAAGCCACAAGGAGAGATAAGGTGTTTTTCAGAGGTAAAAAGGTTAATTAATTAATTAAAGTGATTTAATTAATTAATTAATAATTAATAAAATGAAAGTCAGTTTGGAGGGACAAGGTGAGCAGGAAGTATAAAGGAGAGGCAAGGGCCTCTATTCTCTCATTTATGTATGATTATCTTTTGATATCTGGCTTCTAGCTAGTGAGCCCATACCTTGGGGGTTTTGAGGGTTTTGACTTAACAAACCCTAGAAGACGATTCAGTGGTGAAATATTCCACCTAGCTTGTCCCAAGCTTGGTCTCGGGGATGCAATACTCCCCCACACCATTCTACTTCAGATCTACTCAGTTGCAGTAGGGTTCTACACCAGCCACAGGTACAGGAGGAAAGAAAGCGCACCATTGGGGGTTTCCGGCAAAGGGGGCGCACCATTCTTTGAGGGAAGTTCTTTCCAAGGGATTGAAAGGGCTTCGGCAGATTCTAGCACCTTGGTTTTCATTGCAGGGTCTTGGCCATTAGATCTAGTGCATTTCGGAGGAGTTTCATGTGCCATTTGATTTATTGGATGCATTGGACGAATTGGAGAGAAGGAGGGCATTTTTGAGATTCAGATCTATTCAGTTTGGAGGGGTTATACTTCAGATCTCACCTGGAGACTTCACCTAGTGACTTGCAGTGTCTCGATCTATCTTCCTAGCAAGTTTCAGGGCATTTGGAGGCCTCCTTCATCAGGGATGAATTATTGGGCACTTCAGGGTTTCAGGAAGGCGCATCTTCATTGGAGGATTCAGCATTTGGAGGAGTTATCCATATCATTTCGTCCTGAGACTTCAGGAGGGGGATCCTATCACCTCGATCTATCATTCTGCCGAGTTTGGACTCATTTGGAGGTTTCCTTCAGTTGGGCCGAATTATTGAGGGTTTTAGTCTTCTACTAGAGCATGACCTTTCCAGTGGGGGTTTGGTACTTCATACGGCTTAGATCTCTTCGTGTATTAAGTCTTCATTGTGTATTCATCCTTTGGAGGCTTTCATCTTCTTCCCGGGAGCATTTTGTAGCAGCTCTTATTATGTTTATTGGATCCATTTGTTGATCATTCCAGATCGGCCTCACTTTTGTATCAAGTTCTTGCTCTTATAATAATAAAGGTCAGATATTTGCTATTGGTTCCATATCTGGTGTATATTGTATTTCCATTGGTTATGTCGTCATATCTATGTGTGATAATTAAATATAAACCCTAAGGCCGAATTTATGAAGTCAATCTGCAAGTAAACATCCAAACATAAGTAAATCAGCAAAGTGTTTGACGAAATGCCACAACCATAAATAGTTTAAAAATCATGCAAAAACGTGATGTTCCTAGCATCTTGGCTTGGGAACATTACAGTGGTATCAGAGCTTAGATTCCTGCCAGCCTAAGGGATCTTCCATACGGCAAGATGTAGTCTATAGATTTTGCTAAAGAGGTTGTACGTTGTGAACGGGAATACTACGCTCGTAGTGAGAGACTTAGGGCTGATATAACTTTCCATAGGTAGCCATAAACAATCCTTGGTGGAGCCAAGATGAGGTCATAGAGTGGGCCGATAGCATACGGAAACACAGAGCCGACACAGCTAGATGGATGGAAGAACAAAGAAACCCCACACCCATTAGGAGCAGGCAACTTTGCTACAGTTGCAAAGCGCCTTGGGAACCAGATCATAGATGTAGGGGTAAAGGTAAGAAGCACATTATTGAGGTGCACTATGACAGTGATGATATGGTGTGTGAGGATGCAAAGATAGATGCTTATTTGGAGCAGTTCGATGGTGCTAGTGACTCTTGCACAAAGGCTAGTGATTCTTACACGCTTGGGGAGGATAGTGACCCTTGCACATTGGAGAGACAGTTAGATGGGCAGGATGATAGCACCTGTACTTCAGCAGCAGTATCACAGACCGTTGATGACCTTACACCTCAGCAGGGTGATGACACTAGTGAGGATTAACACGTGTTAGCGCCTAGAGATGACGGGCTCCCTATAATGATCATGACACATCTGTCATCTTTCCAGACACCCCTGATAGCCACGACACATGAGGATAGCAATGGCATGTTAGATATGATGGAGGAGCCATATGTGAGAGATACACACCAAAGACACATGGATCCATAGAGCCAGGAGGAGATATATGACGTGCAGACAGTTGATCCTACACTCACATATCAACATGAGGAGATTGAGTCACCTCTTTTAGGGACTCCATTAGTTGAGCAGGATATGGAGACTTACAGCTTGATGGGACACTTACTTCCACGACTAGCCTGCAGTGAGGAGGATGTACTCTTTATTGGTTAGGATGACCATAGCACGTGTCTAGACACATCTATATGGGATCCAGGCGCAGATGATAGTAGCAGGGTGAGTGCACAGGAGGATACAGCTACTCACACCGGATACAGTATGATTCAGAGAGAGCTAGCAGTTGGGGATGTTATGCAGTCGCATATAGGAGGACCCAGTAGCATAGTAGACAGGGATCAGTTCAGTGCTTCATCTTTTGCAGAGAATGTTGTTGGGGATTCCGGGGATGACACTAGCAGTGAGGGATATGAGGTGGCACCTCAGCATGACTATGATCAGGAGTCACACTACTTAACAGGATAGTTGAAAGTCAGTGAGGATATGATCATGGCAGCCACCAGGTGCATTGATGACAAGCATGCATTGATGGCAGATTACTGTTGAAGGGCATCAGTGGCACATGGTAGTTCAGATGGGAGATTTGCCATGGATGACTTTCATACTCTCAGGGAGAGAGTATCTGGGATGAGGACCGACTACCAGCAGTTGGTGACAGACAGGGACTACCTATTGAGGATGGGTGAGATGTATCACGAGGCTCTGAGGGAGTAGGAGTCGAAGCTGGACAGACTCACTCATGAGTTGGAGAGCACTCGAGGATTCTTGAGAGGCACAAAGATAGCCCTTCAAGAATCAAAGTCCAGGTCAGGGGAGTGTCTTGAGGAGATTTGCCAGAGACCCACTGCATCTATCTTAGTGGAGAGTCAGATATACTCTTCGGTTACATGGCTAGAGGATGATGGTGGTCTAGCGGAGGAGCATAAGGAGTACCCAGAGTCACTGATGAGTACGGAGAGTTATGATCCGGAGGCACAGGAGCTACCCTCCACGAGGATCTTTGAGACAATCAAGCACTCACATACGCACGGGACTCACTCACATACACACAGGGACAATTTTGAGGACACTTCCATTTGTGTTCCGAGAGCGATTGACCTTTATGTAGAGGGTGATCCAGTAGTACACCTAGGATCTACGATGCAGCATGAGTATACGGGAGATGACATGAGTATGTTGGAGCATACAATGGTGAGTGATAGCTCACAGAGACATGTCGAGGTGTACGGTGGGATTTAGAGGGGTGTATTGCTTTGCAGGGAGGAGACACACTTAGGAGAGCATGCAGATGTCACCCCTTTGCAGCAACACATAGTCATGAGAGAGCACCTTCACCGTATCAGCAGTTGCATGGAAGATGAGAGATGGAGGTTGGTTGACTAGCAATTGGAGGAGTTACTTCCAGTTTTACTGGATGACTGGGATTCGGTGATGACTATAGACGAGTATTTATCATGGATATCGATGGACAAGATTCTAGTCGAATCCTTGGGATTGACCGAAGCCTGTAATATCTTCCAGTCCTATAGTCAGCTACAAATGTTTATGTTATCCTTTCCCAACACATTTATCATTGACAGCAGCATGAGGAGAGATACATAGTGGCAGAGGGCATGGAGAGTGAGTAGGATGAGACCACCTGACATGATCGGGCATGGAGATGGTCGGGCAAGTACTACTTCCACAAAGATATTTTCACAGATGCAGTTTCTGGACAGCAGGTCCAATTGCCATAGGTATTTCAGCTTGAGGATCCAGGAGTGGAGGATCGAGTATATATACAGGGAGCAGTCAGGCATGGCCAGCATAGTGCAGTACTAACATGGTGATCTTCGACATAGACTAGCATGGGACCCCGGGATTGCAGGGTTGAGCATTTCATTGACTAACAAGGGCGAGTGGACCTTTACAGGGGAAAGTTGTTTTGACTTTCCATTGAGCTCCAGTATTGAGGAGAGCACATCACTTAAGGGTGTCTCGCAGAGGTCTTGCAGTACCTCATCCTGGCATCAGTATGTGCAATTGACGGAGGTCGTGTTGATCTTGGTGGGGGCTTGCAGGATGGACTCATTCCGGGATGAGGCCACGTGTCTTGTGCAAGATATACATGGAGTTGATATATTTCAGGACTATGCTTCACAGGGTATTGCAGTTCATTTCCTGATATGGGGCCTGTTGCCGTCCTAATACACACTTGCAAACGTGAGCAAAGTCCAGCTCACTTAGTGTGTCCTTGGAGGCACAATGCCTAGGTTCACAGTCCACAGTGTCACCTTGACTAGAACCTCTTCCTTCTAGGCTTACTCCTAGGGAAGCCAAGGGGGGTAGACCCTACTTACTAGATATGATTTAACTTTAAAGTTCTAGGAGTTGGTTTTAATTTGTTAAAAGGCTTGGGGGAATACTAGCCTAAGATGCTAAGGCAGAAAATGCAAAGTGCAAGATTAACTAAGTGACAAGCAACCCTTTCCCTAAGTCAACTAAGACTAGTGCCTAAGGTTGGGCAAGGGGTCAACTAAGTTTGAGGGTGTTCAATTACCAAAATATTACAAGTTAAAGATGTTGGAACTATCCCACAAACTAAGGATCACAACTACTTACACAATGAAAGATAAATGTTACAAAGATACAAGATAATACACAAGATACAAATTAACAAGATATACAATGATGCCAAAATGTGAAAGTTTAGGAAATATTCAACTCAAGATCAATCACATGAAGCCAAGCATGCCCCAATAGCACTTACTCTATTGGACTGTTTTTCAATGGCAACCACTAAAGCACTCAAGATTCAAGAAGATGATGCCTCCCCAAGTGGGATACTCAACTTTTTCTTGAATCACACCATGAAAGCATAAACAAAAGATATGAATATGTTTGGAAACTTCAAATGCTCATGAAAATTTAAAAACATTTAGAAAGACAAACCATAAGATTGCATTAAAGATTTGTAAACATGAAAGTACTTGCAATGTGTGTTCCTAAACATTTATCTAAGATTCCCCAAACACATGGATTGTCTATGCAACTAAGTGGTTAGGAGTTTCTTAAAAATTAAGTAAATTTTATTATTCCCCCCCCCCCCTAACTATGTGTGGAGCCTTAAACCTCCTCCTCCTGTTGCCAAATAGTTGTCGGGTGCTCAAGATAGTAAGGCAACGAGGCCCACCCTAGCTTCCACAGTCAGCCCTGACAGTAAGAGTACTTCCCGGAGAGGACACCCACCTAGAGTGCCACGGGACGGTCCCCCGCCACTACCCTCCGTTGTTTTCCTCAAACCCGTTTTAGATGGTGGAGATGGTGGAATTAGGCTATCCTAAGTTGTCTAAAAGATTATTATGACTCGCGGGTAAGTCTTTAGGTGTGTTTGGAGTGTTTTAGAAGAGTTTTAAGTGTCTGAAAAGTGTGATTTAAGCCCAAAACCGAAACTGCAAAGTCACTGTAATGATGTGTTGTAAAAGTAAAGCTTTAAACCATAAACACATG
The DNA here is from genome assembly GCA_009831015.1 of Picea engelmannii. Lineage (NCBI taxonomy): Eukaryota > Viridiplantae > Streptophyta > Pinopsida > Pinales > Pinaceae > Picea > Picea engelmannii. The sequence continues at coordinate 49,272 of ML827219.1, read as the reverse complement.
AATAACATGAAATAAAAGCTCAAAAGATAAACATCATTAACATAGCCATATCATTCATCATCCATAACATGTAACTTTGCAAGAAATAAAGATAAGGCAAGAACAACTTGCCAAATGATACCAAGAAATAAACTTAGACTTAATCACTCATCCACATATATGCTAGCTCATTGAAGAAGACGTGCTTGAAAAGGAAATACTTGGCAAGATAAAAGAACTTAGATCCTAAACCATTTAGTGATTCACATATGCTTGAAAGATATAAATGGCAAAATGCCTTAAGAGACAAATGAGTTGCACCACTTAAGATAAATTCCAAAGCATTAAACCATAAAACATGACATTATAGGCATATGTGAAAGAAATAGCATAAAAGAAAGTGAGATGATAGATGTGTGATGACTACTCTAGATGAATTTTGAACCATAATAACATGTAAATCATCAAAGCATTACTACCATCTAGCCTCACGATTTTGGGGATTACTCTCCCAAGGTGTAGGCAACTTTAGTTAAGCAATAAAAATGAAGTAGAAAATGTTGCAGCAAACCACTTACAATGGCCAAGGTGGAGGCAAGCCTACCATTGTTGGCCACATAGGGTTGAAAAACAAATGAAGAATGATATTATTATTATTATGTGGCCACACTACCTTGTCTTGTGGACAAGTGGGGCAAAATAAAAAAAATGAAAGAAAATCTAAACTAGCCCAACGATTTTAGGGGGTTGGCTTGGCCAATCACTCACCCAAGGTGTAGGCAATGTATGAACTTATAAAAATGAGACAAATAAGCTGAAATAATAGCAAAGAAATGCAATATACAAAGAGGAAAGGAAAGGGATTCGTTACCCAACTTGTGGAACCTCTTGGGGATGTTGTGAGAGTGAATTTCGGCAACGTTTCCCCTTGTCCCTGGTAAGAATCTGCAAAAACAAGCAAGCAAAAACTTGCTGGAAATGCTGCAAAACACAAAAAAAGTTAAGAAAATTTTATGTTTTTACACAGAAAATTTTCACATGAAATCTCCAAGTAAAATGTAAATATTTTTGACCTATCTATGATATGTTAGCTACAACAATATGATGAATATGAACAGAAAATAGATCAGATCCAAAATAAAAGAAAGGAGTGTAAGAAAGTCTTGATTGAAAACCCCTCTAAAGTCTCTTCCAATCAACACCTTAGAGACAAATCTGCACAACTCAAGCAAATCGTGAGGTAAAGGAGTAGCATAACATGATAGAATAAGTGAATAGAATGAAGTACTTCACAATATCAACTACCCTACATATATAGATCAGCAACACTAATGTTAAATGATCTACCCAAACAAACTAATTTGCTCAAGAAACTAGTCCAAAACCCAACAAGATGCAAAAGGAACAAGATCACCTCATGTAAAAGAGAAAATCTGATGCAAAAGGAACAAGATCACCTCATGTAAAAGAGAAAATCTGAATACTCTAGATTACTCCAAATCCTCCAAAGCTTTTTATTGAATCCAAATGGGAGAGTCTTGCAGCAACTAATTGTTCCAATGCTCTCAAGAGAGAAATGAGTGAATGTGAGATGGCAAGAGCAAGATGGATGGGGCGAAATTTCTATAGCATAACGTTAACTCAAAGAATGGTCAGTGAAAGAGTGAGGAGGGGTTTCTTTTATAGCTCAAGAGGCAAGGTGAAGGCACTTGGATGAGTCCCAAGTGTCAAATCCTAAGTCAATGAGTGAATCTCAAGGAGGGGGGCGTAACTCCTCTTGGAAGGGGCAAAAAAAGAGTGAAATTGAAGAAATGGAGGGGGATTAATGAGAAAAAAGGAGTGGGATCATCCTAGGAGGTGATGTGGGGGTTAAAGGGAGTCATAAGTTATGAGAGGGGCCCCAAATAAGTCACAACAACCTCCACCAAGGAAAAACGTCAATCCCCCTAGGGGGGCATGATTTTTTAGTGTAGAAGGTGGGTAAGGGGTTAGAATAGGTTGGAAAAGGTTGGGAGGGTTAGGTTATGCTTAGGAGGTCTCTCTCTAACCATCATTTCAACATTTCACATCATCTAACTCATTATTACAAAAATTGACATTTCGGCAATGTCATACTTAGCAATTAAAATCGTTGTTTTAACTGACTAACACTCCGGGTGGACAAATGCATAGCAAAACTTGTCCAACTGAGCTGAAACTTGGTCCATGGGTGTAGGAGGTGCCATTCCATTTCTTTTGAGCACAAATACCCCTATCAAAAACCCAAAGACCAAGTTTTTACAAGAATTGCTCAAAAACATTTAATTAATTAAATAATTAAAATCCCAACCTTAGGAAAATTAATTAAATTTAATTAATTAAAAAAAACCTATCTAGACTCGATGAAATTCTGCGAAACTTTCTACAGTGTCTAACATGGTCATTTACATCATTCCTAAACAATAGCTACCAAAGGATGAGACCATTAGAACGTCGTTCACCACTTTGGAGGAATTATTGCAAGTGTGAGGGAAAAACTCATGGGAAATCAACCAGGCTAAAAAGCCTAGTTGACAACCTGAGGATAAAAAACCCTCTGTGAAAAGAACTCTCCCAATGAAAACATCCCAAGGTACCTGACCTAATTATGATCCATGCAGACCTATTACATTATTAACCCACGCAGGGGTGCGGAAATTTCGTTTACAAAATTTTGTGCTTGAGGCATAAAATGCCCAAGTAGAACCAAAATGTCTTCAACATACTTGCATCTGATGATGCATATCTTCATGGCACATGGAGTTGACCCCCTAGTTGAATAGGCGGTCAACATCTGGCTCCACATGGGGATGTGTGTTCGATCTTTTCAAATGGGACGAAGAGCATACGAGAATCCAACATCTACAAAAGGTGTTCACCAATAACCAACATGAGCATACATATATATATAATGAAATAAACAAATGCTATAAACAACATCTACATAATGAAATATCCAAAGTACAACATTATAACTACTACAAGAAACTATGATACAAAAATAATTTTAAGTACATATTTGCATAATAAATTGAAATAATACAAAATTAAAATACAAGGAAGGGTTAGATATACGTTACAACCACCCATGCAATGGGTGAACTGATGCCGCAGGTGTCTGAATAATCCTTGTCCAGGATGACTCACAGAAGACCCCTTCCCAAGTTTTATCAACTTGGAACTTTTTGTGAGGAAGAACCAACTAACAATCATCATCCTTCTTCCCTTCAACCAAACACTGGAATATGACAAGCCGTGTAAACTCTGATTACTTTGTTGCTCATGACTGTCAAGGTGGGACGCCAACCAATACTCATAATGATATGACTTTGATAAACTGAAATTGTCTTCCATTTCCACATAATTCTGCATTAACTTATCCTTTGGTTGAGAAACTGAAGAAGAACATATCACAGGGACCATCATAAGATTTTCAAAGTCAGCGTTCAAAAAGATTGGTTCCTCGGGAGGAGGGTGGGGACTTGAATCATCTAGATATTCAACATTTTCAAACTCAAGTTCCTTAATCTCCTCAAAATCAGGGACTAGCTCATCCATGGATTCATCCGGAATTTCCCCATGAACTTCTTCATCTTCTTCACTGTTAAACTCAAGCTCAAGGGGATCCGAATATTCAATATAAGTTTCTATGGAACTAGCTTCCGTGATCTCAGACTGATCTTCCTTAGCCATAAACTGTTCATTTATGGTTTCACATTGTTCACATTCTAGCAGGGAGGACTGTAATGTCCCCACTTTTGGACATCCGGGTATTACACAGTGTTATGATGACCAGGGTAGCCAGTTGGAGATTATAGCTAGCACAGGAGCTATTCAGGGATATTTTGGGGATCGGCTTGCATCACTTATCCTATTTCATCATTATGATCCATTCCGCACAGATTGGCTTTGGTTTCGTTGCTTTACGACGATTTCCATGATTTTGAGTATTTTGAGCTATAGGTTAATTAAATTCACTGAAGAGGTCATTTCGGGCACAATACTTGGAGGAACCTCTCAGTGTAATAGCTCATTGGAATCGGGAGGAATAGCACTACAGGATAGGATGATGAGAAGTGACTTTCAGTGTCCAGGGAAGCCACAAGGAGAGATAAGGTGTTTTTCAGAGGTAAAAAGGTTAATTAATTAATTAAAGTGATTTAATTAATTAATTAATAATTTATAAAATGAAAGTCACTTTGGAGGGACAAGTTGAGCAGGAAGTATAAAGGAGAGGCAAGGGCCTCTATTCTCTCATTCATGTATGATTATCTTTGGATATCTGGCTTCTAGCTAGTGAGCCCATACCTTGGGAATTTTGAGGGTTTTGACTTAACAAAACCTAGAGGACGATTCAGTGGTGAAAGCTTCCACCTAGATTGTCCCAAGCTTGGTCTCGAGGATGCAATACTCCCCCACACCATTCTACTTCAGATCTACTCAGTTGCAAGAGGGTTCTACACCAGCCACAGGTATAGGAGGAGAGAGCGCACCAATGGGTGTTTCCAGCAAGGGGGGCACACCATTCTTTGAGAGAAGTTCTTTCCAAGGGATTGGAAGGGCTTCTGCAGATTCTAGCACCTGGGTTTTCATTGCAGGGTCTTGGCCATTATATCTAGTGCATTCTGGAGGAGTTTCATGTGACATTTGATTTATTGGATGCATTGGACGAATTGGAGAGAAGGAGGGCATTTTTTAGATTCAGATCTATTCAGTTTGGAGGAGTTATACTTCAGATCTCACCTGGAGACTTCACCTAGTGACTTGCAGTGTCCCGGTCTATCTTCCTAGCAATTTTTAGAGCTCAGTGTACAACGTTGAGCTCTTGATGCTTAAACAACTCTTTCAAACTCCCTTTTTATTTGAAACCCTAACTAACCTAGCGTCTAGATCTAACCCTAATAGTGATGACGTCTTGCCTTATTTAGACTTGTGTTTGGACTAAAAGTTGCGGCTGACTCATCTCTTTGTAGCCATAGAGGTTTCAAGCTTTTTCATTGGCTGATTTGTCAAAAACGTCCACCTCTTTGACTAGCTAACCCTAACCCTAAAAACAGCTACAATATAGGTGACGTCACACTTGTTTGATCTCTTGTTTGGCCTGAAACGTTGTGACATTTATCACCTTATTTGATAGACTTTGAGTTATTGATTGCATTCATAAGCTTATTTGAGAAAACGTTCCACTCATTGTCTTCAAATTGACCTATTAATAAGGCTGACGTCACCCTAATTCTGCATAGTGACGCAGCAACAATATTGGTATGTGAGCTTATTTACTGCATTGTGATATAACAAGGATTGATTGTGTACATTGAATGCCTTTATCATTTTGTATTTATTGAAGAAGTTCTATAACCCTTTACCTTTATTAATAATCATTGACTTCGTCAATAATTACATTTAATCATTGCTTATATATATGTATTGGAGATAGTCATTAATACTTGAAGTACTAACCACTGCAGCATATTTTAGTTTTATTTGTCTTGTCTCGCAAACAGGTGCCATCCAGTGGAATATCTTCTTCTTTTGACTATCATTTTGGCAGTAATCTGTGAAGGGAAGCTTAGTCTTAACCTTTGAAAGCCTTAAAACCTTGATCCTTCTCCTTCAAAACCCCAGATTACTAGGGACGTCTCCCTTGGGATTAGCCACCCTAAATAGAAAGAGCTCCCCATCGAGGTGACAGTGGGTGGGGAAGCTCCTGTTACGCCAGTTTGAAGCCTTGACTCAAGCTAACCTAAACCCTTCCTACAAACTGTGCGATAACAGGGCCAATCACCACAAACTATAAAACCATGGAAATGTCTTTCACAGATAAAATAGGGAAGAAGATGGTTCTCAAGGGTATGACAGGGAACACCCCAAGGGTGGTGACAGCAAAGCACATGGAGGCCATCTTCCGAAGAGAAGACATTGCTTATGCAACAGAATGCAGAATCTCAGTCAGAGTGGACAAAAAGGGGGAAACACACTACGCACCAGAGATCAAGAAGATCATGGATAGGCACAGCAAGGTCTTTGAGCCTATACCACCAATAGCACCACCAGATAGGGGGTTTGAGCACATCATAGAGTTAGAGGAGGGTGGGAAACCTGTCATCACCACTCCTTACAGGCACCCCAAGAAGTACAAGGACGAAATTGAAAAGGAAATAAAGGAATTGTTGGATATGGGTCACATCAGGTCGAGCTCCGGTCCCTTTGCATCTTCAGTAGTGCTAGTGAAAAAGAAAGATGGAACAATGTGCATGTGCATTGACTACAGGGCCCTAAACAAGAAGACCATCAAAAACATATATCCCATCCCACGGATCGATGAGCTATTGGATGAGCTCCATGGGGCAGTTTATTTCACTAAGATTGACTTGCGCTCCGGCTATCATCAAATTAAAATGAGGGAGCAAGATATTTCCAAGACTGCTTTCTGGTGTCACTATGGACATTATGAGTTTCTAGTCATGCCTTTTGGGTTCACTAATGCACCAACCACTTTCCAATCATGCATGAATCATTTGTTCAACAAGCAACTTTGATGACTTACTAATCTACAACAAGACTTGGGAGGAGCACCTTCAGCATGTGGAACAGATTCTGACTATCATGGAGTCTAAATGTGAATTTGGGATGACAGAGGTCCTTTACTTAGAACACATTATCGGAGTAAAGGGGGTACAGGACCCAGGTACATCAAGAAAAGATACAAGCCATCATCGACTGGCCCACACCAAAGACACTCACTGAGTTGAAGGGGTTTTGGGGCATCTGCTGCTATTACCGAAGGTTTGTCAAAGGCTTTTCTCAATTTTGTGCACCTTTGACCGATTTGACCAAGAAAGGGGCCTTCAAATGAAACCCAAAAGCACATGCCACCTTTGAAAAAATGAAGAAAGTAATGAGTACATGCCCGGTATTGGCACTTCCAGATTTCACACAACCCTTCACAGTAGAGTGTGATGCATCAGGGGTAGGCATTGGAGCCATACTTATGCAAAGTCGGCACCCATTTTTTTATGAAAGCCGAAAGTTGAGAGGTCCTGAGCTCCTCTACACCATCTATGACAAAGAAATGATAGCCATCATGCATGCATTGGCTAAGTTCAGGCAGTATTTAGTTGGAGCAAAATTTGTTGTGAGGACGGATCACAACAGCCTCAAGTACTTCCTAGAACAGAAGGAAGATCCAGGCATATGACTTTGACATAGAATTTGTCAAGGGGAAGAATAACGTGGTAGCAGACGCTTTGTCCAGAAGACCATCGGTTTATGCCATGACCGATATTTCAGTGGATTGGAAGGCCCACCTCTTGGTGGAATATTCGAAGAACAAATTTGCTTGTGAAGTAATAGATGGGCAGGTGATAGATGACAATTTCAGGATTATGGATGACACCATCTACTACAAAGGACGAATTTTCTTGGTCCCTGAATCAGCCTTCAAGGCCAAGGTGTTACAGGCATGCCATGATTCACCAGTGGCAGGGCACCAAGGGATTGTCAAGACGTACAGATTGGTACGGGAGAGGATTGCTTGGAAGGGTCTAAAAGAAGATGTGATGAGCCACATCAAGGAGTGCAGCACTTGCCAGGCCAACAAAGATGAGCACACTCGACCAGCAGGACTACTACAGCCACTTCCCATTCCGGAGCAGAAGTGGGAGAGCATATCCATGGATTTCATCACAGGGTTGCCCAAGGTACAGGGCAAGGACTGCATTTTCGTAGTAGTGGACAGGTTGACGAAGTTTGCACACTTTCTTTCCATTGCCACAGATTTCAGTGCAGCACAGGTTGCGGACCTATTCTTCAGGGAAGTTTTCAGATTGCATGGATTGCTCAAAACCATAGTGAGTGACAGAGATAGCAGGTTCATGAGTACTTTTTGGTAGGAGCTCTTCAGACTAGTAGGTATGACCTTGACACTTAGTACCAGTTATCACCCGCAGAAGGATGGCCAGACAGAGATAGTCAACAAATGGGTTGAAGGCTACCTCGGAAACTATGTGGCGGGACAGCAGAAGGCATGGGTCAAATGGCTTCACTTGGGGGAATATTGTTACAACACCACTCATCATATGTCCATTGGTATACCTCCATTCAAGGCCTTACACAGTTATGACCCTCTCTCCTTTGTAAAGATTGCTTTTGGTGACAGCAGGGCTCCCATGGTTCAGGACTAGATTCAACAGAGTCAGGACATCCTCAAGGAATTGAAGGATCACCTACAGAGGGCACAAAATCAACAGAAGCTACAGGCAGACAAGCACAGAGTTGAGCGCACGTTTGAGGTCGATGACTTGGTTTATTTGAGGCTCCAACCGTACCGACAGGCATCAATTAAGAGAAGTGGTGCAGAAAAGCTCCAACCCTATTTCTTTGGTCCATACAGAGTCAGCAGGAGGGTAGGAGTCGTAGCTTATGAGTTGGACCTACCACAGGGCAGAAAAATACATAATGTCTTTCATGTTTCGTGTTTGAAGAGGGCCATCGGCAAGCACATCACTCATATCGAGGAATTGCCACCCATGGATGAAGAAGGACAGTTGGTACTGATACCAGAGGAGATACTGGAGTAAGAGAGAGGAATCTAAGAGAAGCATCAGAGAATACTTGGTTAAGTCGAAGAACCTACTTGTGGAGGATGCCACGTGGGAAGTGTTATCGCACAGTTTGTATCAAGAATAAAAGCTTGAGGTTGAAGGTCAAACTGGCGTAACAGGAACCAATCCCACCCAATGTCACCACGATGGGATGGTTCTCTCTTTAGGGAGGTGAGGCCCAAGGGAGACATCCCCGGTGACCTGGGGTTTTGAGAGGGCAAAGAATTATAAGACAAAGATAGATTCCCCCCTCACAAGTCACCACCAAACAGATAGTCCTGGCTAAACAACCAATAAAGTAAAACCCCCAAAGAAGTGCACTTGCCTGGAACAAATCAATAGCAAACTGATATATGCAAGCTAGTTCAATGGGTTAGTACTTCATATAAATAGATGACTATCTGATAAACATGTAAGCAATTTACAGTAAATATTGACGAAGTCAATGTTTATAAATAGCAATGAAAATTGTCACTTCACCAATAAGTACTGGAACGATATGGCATTCAAAGTAATAGATCAACACTTCATTCAATTTATGCCTTAAATCATCATTCAATTGCTTATGAAACAAAACGTTTGCTGCACAAAGATGTTAATAGCAGGAGGTGACGGCAGCATATAGGGTTAGAGGGTTAGTTCTAGGCTAGGGTTAGTTAGGTTAGGGTTTGATTCAAAGTGTTGAGAGTAGTTTTGATGAGGTTCACTTCAATGCATGAGGTCTTAGGATCAGTGCCTTAGGGTTAAATGGAGTCAATAATGAAGGACGCAAGAGTTGAAGGAGACAAAGGTCAAAACGACTAAGGACTAGAGGGAAAAGTTTTGAGGTGTTGCTAAGGCAAGGCCTCAAAATCAAAACCCTAGGGGAGAGAGGCCCACTCTGGTGTTGCTATGGCAAGGCCTCGTGCTCTCTCCTCCTTCCTTAACTCGAATGGAAAAACAGCTAGCTGGAAGATCAAACATAAAACCAAAACTAGAGGGTTTAATGAAGCAAGGTGTTGCTACAGCTAGGCCTTTTCAGCAAACCCTAGAGAAAAACAACCCTAAGTGTAGTAGACCTAGGCTTAAGACGTCTCTCTCTTCTTGGCCTCTAGATAGTACGGCTAGGAATAAATGAAGAAAGGAAAGGAGTGTAGCAATGGCTAGGCTCTCTCCTTCAATGGCTGAAAATTTCTCTCAAAGGGGACATGAGACAAGGACCTACTTGTGTGCTTGTCACCTAGGATTTTTGTTCAGCAAAATCATAAACATATGCAAGAAATTAAACTACAACCATTCATTCAAGAAGTTTTGCAAAAAAATACCTACAATTCACCAAGAAATATCAATGCAAACCCTAGTTGTAACACCTTCCTTCAAGAGAAATGCCAAGACATGCCAAAATAATCCTCCTTCAACAAGTGTGCATCACTAAATCAGCGAATAACCCAAGAGAGGGCGCAAATTTCAGACCTCCCTAATGAGTGAGTGAGTTGTGTTGAAAAAATGAAGGTAAAAATCCCTCATTTATACAGTATCATGACCTAAATTTACATTTTAGGTCATGTAAAAGGCCGACAAGGCCAAAATACCAAAATCATATTGTTTTACATTAAATTGTCAAATTCAAACCCTAATCAAGCTGAAAAGAGAATAAAAGCCCCTCCAAAGGAGACGTTAGCCCCTTTTAGGGCAAATGGGGCATCCTGGAGCAAAATGTTAGCCCTCCTTGGGCTTCTCCAACCTGCCACATGTGCAAATGCTGCCTAGTCTGCCTCCCAAGACGTCCATGATGTTGGATGATGTCATGGTCAAGATGGTGACGTCCTAGGCCTTCCAAGGCCAACGTTCCACTGAAAAAGGGCTATACCCCCTAGGTCAAGCTCTGTCGGGGTGCCTCTAGTGGAACATCCTCTTCTTTTCTGGTGCAAAGCCCCTGATCCATCTTTGTCCTGTCTCTACCCCCTGATGGGGTCCTAGCATCCATCTGATGGGCTCTTCAGCCCCATGATGGTCCGAACTGATCATCTCCCCATGTGTACCGGTCCAAATGGTACCTGTCCGTCGGGCATGGTCCTCCACATCAAAATCTACGCCCTTCATGGGCTCATCAATTACAGGGATCATAGCAATGTAAATCACATCTCATCATCAATATTATCAAACATGTGCATAAAATCCCTAGTACATCAGTTAACAGCTCAAAGACGTTGCACAAGCCTGCAATACAAGTCTGGAGGAAAGGACAAGGTGTCCTATTAGGCTAGTGTCCATTGGAAAAGGAAAGTTCCTGGAAGAGACCTCATCCAAGCCATGTAAGTGGGTGATGTGGTCAAGGGACGTCCAAGCATCTGGGTGCAATAAGGGCCAAGGATGCAAGAAATGTTACCTGTGGGTGCCTTTGTCAGAAGGCGAGTTGTACCTGTCATGGATGCATTCTTTCCAAGCCCATTTTTGCCTTTATTCTCTTTATTCTTTTTATCTTTTATAGTTTTTTCTCTTTTTTGCTCAAGAGCTAATCAGGGGACACTGCCTTGGCGCGGTGACCAGTGGTGGCAGCGTTACCCACAAGTACTTTCACAGAAATGAGAATGTTGGCTCGTGATGAGACCCCCTTTCCCTTGTGTTGACCACCTATTCAACTAGGGAGTCAACTCCATATACCATGAAGATATGCACCTGATGGTGCTACCATTTTGAAGACTTACTGGTTCTACAAGGCAATTTTGGCCTTCAGCATTTTATTGTAATTGGAATTTTCGCTCCCCTGCGTGGGATAATAATGTAATAAGTCTACATGGATCATAGTTTAAGTCAGTTGCATTAGGTTTTCTTCATTAGGAGAGTTCCTTTCACTGAGTGTTTTTTATCCTCAGGTTATTAATTTGGCTTTAGGGCCTTAT
>ML827219.1:21984-33495 GCA_009831015.1 Picea engelmannii | reverse complement strand
CTTGAGCACAATCAGTTTTGAGGGTTTTGAGTCTAAAACCCTAGAGATCAACTCGGTGGTGAAAGATCCCACCTTCCTTGATCCAAGCTTGGTCCCGGAGGTGAAATAATCCTCCCACACCATTCTATAGTGTTGCAGGTTGGTTCTACAGGAATTTACCAGGCTAGGGCACAACCCAAGGGGGTTTCCAGCTAGGAGGTGCACCATCTTGGAGGTTTTGGTTCGATCTGGAGGAAGCAGGAGGCATTTGGAGAAAGTAACACCTGGGTTCTCTTCGGAGGGTCCCTGGCATCATTCCTGGTCTATTCCGGAGGAGTTTATCCTTGCAGTTTATTTTTGTGAGCTTGGCACGAATTGAAGAGATAGAGGACGTTTTGCAAGAAAGGATTTTCAGTGTTTGGAGACTCAAATCTTCATAGATTGGCTTGAGACTTCAGTGTCTTGGTAGCGGTGGCCCGATCTATGATCTGACGGAGTTTGGTGGCATTTGGAGGTTCCTAGAGGGGAGAACATACCCTCTTTGAATTTATCAAATGAGGGAGGGCGCAATCTAGTTTAGGGATTGCCTAGTTGGAGGAGCAGTATTGCTCAGATCAGCTTGAGATTGGATCCAGAGGTTTCTATCGACCCGATCTACAGTCTGGATGCGTTTTGTAGGATTTGGAGGTCAGAAAGAGGGTAGGCCGAAACTTGAGGGTTTGGCAGCATCCAGAGCAGGGCACAACTTATCCAGTTGGGGAGCTTTGACAGTGTATTGGCCAGGTTCTTCTATCTTCAGTCAGATTTGCTTGTTGGTGGCCTTTGGAGGCTTGGATCTCTTCTCTTATAGCCTTTGGGAAGCATTCATCTTGTATTGTTCTTCTTATTGTATCGGCTAAGAGCCCATTTTGTTATTATTGGGGCTTTCTCCCAGATCTACAATTCTCTTGTATACGGAGACTTCTTACTATCTAAATAAAGGTCAGATATGACATTGTGATTCTCTACTGGTGTTATTATATCTCTTGTATTGTTTATGATTGTATGCTTCATATCTATTGGTCTATCAACATTGAATAATCCATGCACATCTTACGGATACACCTGCAAACACATGAACAAACATAACAACAGTAAACAGTTAGTGTTCTGAACAAAAAATTTGGCTCAGGAACATTACAGCTCTGGACCCTTGCGAGCCTAGCTCGACCTAGGGAACTCATCAGAACCGGGGATGGTCGATGCGGATTTAATCTAATTAGGACAATCTCGAAAAGTTTCTATTGCTTTGTTTGGAAACTGCATAAATGGAGTGTGTGAAGTCAGACGGGAACTTTGGGATCTAGGTTCTCTCCTGTTGGACCTCCGACACCTTTATTGAGCTTGTTGGTGAAGTCATTTGGGCTTCGGCAAGTTCTCTGCAAATTCCAAGCTGAGGGATAGCCTCTTAAGAGGCCACATTTAAAGTAGCTTTATTTTCAAGCACATTCATAATAATCTTGTTCGACACTTAATAATCACTCAACATTAAGAAAAATTCTCAAATTTACAAGCAACACACTTGCAAGCCTTCATTTTTCAGCAGCAACTTGTGGTACACAATCTCACACCATTTCATTATATTTTGCACTGGTCTACATTATTTTGCTTATCATCTTACTTTAAGTATCTGTATCCTTTTTCATGTAAGTTGTATCTTTCAATGCAAATATCTTAAATGCTTTACTTTCAAGCATAAGCAATCTTATTTATGTTATATATGTTGCTAGTGTAATTTCAATTATATGATGTTGTTGTAATCTCATTTCCATCTTGCTCTTTGTTGTTGTAACAAAAACTCCTAGATCCCTTTTTGTTCTTAGTTTAGATCAAAAACCTTAGATTTATTTTTTTAGGGACTACCCCCCTTGGCTTTGCTAGGAGTTGGCCTAGACGAAGGAGTCGAGGATCAGGTGACAACACCTTGACTTGAGACTTGCCCCCAAGGACACACCCAGTGGATTAAAAAAAATTCCACATTAAACCCGACGTGTGTATAAAGGCGGCAACATTCTTTGGCGCCGTTGTCGGGGACAAACGTTTATGTTCCTGGAATTCGACCTTTGTTTTCCTTTTGATTTCCTTTTTGTTTTTTATTTGTCTTTGATGCTTGTTATTTATCTTTAGTAGACTAAATCATCTAGCGACTCCACTAATTCCTAACTTGATTAAGTATTCTACAAGAAGGAACTCACAAGGGCTGGTCAATTTCATCCCTAAATCTGAAAAGGTTTATCGGAGGAGATTAGCCAAACTTGCTTCTCATAGAATCCTTGATCAATTAGCATCTGAGTCTATTTCTAATATACACTTGCTTTTTGGTAGAGATTCTAGTTTAAATTTTGCAAAAGTAGAGATGGATGATTATTTTAGTCGTCTTGACTTTTCTAATATTAATGGTTATCCTCATGCTATCCCTGAAAAAGCTATTGAACAATTACCTTATTTTCAAGGAAATAATGCAATAACTGCTAAAGCTCACATCAAAGCGTTTTCCTGATGTATTAACAAGTGGTGTAGCGGTGCAACTCGTAACCATCAAGGCATTAAGATGAAACTTTTTGCCCTATCCTTAGAAGAAGATGCATCCGACTGGTTTTCTAGCTTGGATGATGATAAGTATGCCACCATCACAGATCTGATAGCTGGATTCACAGAAAGATGGGGGGATAAGAAAGAAAATAGGCATTTGTTAGCAGCGCTCCATAGTATTAAGAAAAATGAGAATGAAACTATGTAGGAGTTCAATAAAAAGTTTAATGAGTTGGTCACAAGTCTTCATATTGATTACAAGCCTCTAACAACTTCGATTCTTATTTATTATATTGAGGCATTTAATGGGGAAATGAGATATCAACTTAGAGACAAAGAACCAACAAATCTCAAAGTTGCCCAAGAAATGGCCATTAAAATTGATAAAAACATGCAAGCTTCAGGAAAATCTAACCTTCCTGGTTTCAGTAGGGGCAGTACTTCTAAGCAAACAAAAAATAAAAATAAGGCAGTTGTTTCAGATAATAAGGACACTTCTCATGATCCTCTAAAATCTTTAACATAAATGGTGAAGAGAATGGAGGCTAACCATGCTACTCAACTTAGTGCCATGCAAAACAGATTGATAGCCATGGAAAGAGCCCAAAATAATAGATTCTAGCCTAGACCATGTTATCCCCATTTTGTGGATAACTAAGGAGATTACGTCTTGAGGTCCTCAGGTTGCAGATATGGAGTGTCGAGAGGCCACATGACTAGCAGTATCCCTTTTGCATAGCCAGAGACCCGCATTGCCACCACAGTGATCCAGCACCTAGTCATCGTCCACACCAACTTGCCACCACAGGTCACTTGGGTCTTTCTCCATGCGGTACAAGTCAGGTATGATGGTGGGTATCATTTTAATATTTGAGGCATTCTAGCTTGTGTATCAGAGGTTATTTTTTCTTATGAGACATTTGCTTTGGAAACTATGCCTTTTACCTTGTTTAAATGTTGGTGGTTGGCTTGGGGCACTCAAGTAGATGGTCACCCTTAGGATGGGGTGTTTCTGGGAGCTTCCTTTGATGAGTCATCGTGCCACTCTCAACCTATGTCACAGGGTTCGTCGAACCTAGACCTTGAGGTTCGAAATTCGGCGAACCTCAAGGTTTGCCGAACCTAATGTCGAACCTGAACGAACTTGAATGTGTGCCCAAATTCAAACCTTCAAACGAATTTGAAGGAGAATATTAATGAGGTTTGGGATGAGGTTTCATTAGGGTTCAATATATATAGTCGAACCTAAAGCCGAACCTCATCCGAACCTTATTGAAAAATTCGAACCCAAATCGAACCTAATCGTTGTCGAACCCGAACTCGAACCCGAACCATGTGACTTAGCTCTCAACCATACTTACCACTTTCCATCATTATTTCCCCTCATGACATCATCTCTTGGGATTTTGGGGTAGATTGACCCTAGAAGGGACCATTCCTCATTTCATGGGAAGAAGGGGTTGAAGGCCCAGAGGGGAGTTAGGTGGCAAAAGATAAATTCCTAATGAAAGAACCTTCCAGATGCCTCACTCAGGGGATCCCGAGAAAGCAATGAAAAGCTTCTCCACAAGAAAATAAGGACCTCGTGAAAATAATAAATAAAGATGCTTAAAGGATCAGTTGAGGATAGGGGGTATCATCACGAGCCAACCTATCACGTCCATGGGTATCTAACGGTATGACATTACCATTTCTAGCCATCACACCAGGGTAATGGCTCTCAGTTGCATGGCTGAGGGAAAGGGGGTCTCATCACGAGCTAGCCTTCTCATCTCCGTGAAAGTACTTGTGGGTGACACTGTCGTTACGTGGTCACCACGCCAAGGCAGTGGCCTCCAACTCACCCTATGCTATATTGAAAGAAAATACAAAGAAAGAAAGATAAAAGGAAATTGATGGGCTTGGAAAAAATGCATTATGGACAAAGGTGCGACACACCATCCATAAAGGCACCCATAAATGAGATACTATGGACCCTTGCATATCATGAACCCCATGCCCATTGAGTACTTCCCCCATCCACTCTGTTAGCACATAAAGTTGTCATGGGTCATATGTAGTTATTGCTAAAACCTAGGTCGACACCTCGGCCGAGTCTCTCTCTTTTATGCATACCTTCCTATAAGTTTTTCCTCTTCTGCTTGATAAAGTCAGGACGGTCAAGTATGTTGTATGCGCAGGGAAGAACTATGAGCAAAATGCAACATTCAGAGCAGTCCATTTCGAGGGGTTCAATTTTCAACAGTGGAGATCCCATGTGCGGTTCAGATTAATGACTCTCGTGCATTCGGAGTTTCAAAGTCGTGCAAGGATTAGCGACCAGACAGAAACCCCGAAGTGTCGAAGTCCCGAAGTAACGAGAGGCCACCACGCCAACCGGGAGAAAGTCACTTTGGGAGATTTCCATCCAAACATCCTGAAGTCCCGAAGTAATGAGAGACTGCCACATCAACCGGGAGATATTCATGCCCGCGTTCAAAGGCTCTCGAAGCCCGAAGTCCCGAAGTAACGAGAGGCTACCACGTCAAACGGGAGAAAGTCACTTCGGGAGATTTCCATCCAAACATCCCAAAGAACTGAAGTGCCGAAGTGCCGAAGTCCCAAAGTAATGAGAGGTCGCCACGTCAACCGAGAGAAAGTCACTTCGAGAGATTTCCATCCAAACATCCCAAAGTCCCGAAGTAACGAGACACTTCCACGTCAACCGGGAGAAAGTCACTTCGGGAGATTTCCTTCCAAACATCCTGAAGTCCCGAAGAGCCAAAGTCCCGAAGTGACGTCGGGTTGACACGTCACTTCAGGCCCTACCAGTCCACGGGTATTTTTCAATTCAACACATGGCGCTCATCCATAAATAGTTGTGACATCATATAGCGTCAGGCTGCCACGTCACTCCGAGTCCGTACCACTCCGGGATTTTTTCATGCTTCACAATCCAAAACTCCCGAACCCGAAGTGTTGAAGTGCTGAAGACACTTGACACTCATCTATCAGAATTTGTGGCGCTCATCCGTGGAGACAAGTGGCTTCCATCTGGCCCTGACATGTGGCACTCGTTCCAGGTCATTTGGTTGCGTCATTCGCCCATGTCCATGTGACACGAGTCACCCTTCTTTCCATGACACGTCGGCACAATGAAGTCAGGCCATCACATCAGATTCGGGAGACCGTCCTCCAGAAGGTATTCTTGCTCAGCATTCAAAGCTCCCAAATGCCAAAACTGGCTCCATCTCTAAACATGGTTAAAAGGATTCTGGAGTTGGCATATGGATAAATTTTAGCAGGGGCGCTAAAATAGCAGGGTTTCCCAGATTGCAAATTGCAATAGATCGACGGCCACATTTAATTGCGGGGATGGAACATGCTCGAACGTTAAAATTCTAGAGCTATCCCGCAATCGAAACCATGGTATAGCGAAAGAGGTACGTGGCAGTTGGTGGTGGATTGTGGGGCTCGGAGCGGTGTGGATCCAAACCACCCTTGGCAACTTCCACAATCACGTGCTTATATAGGGTCCAATCCGAGAGCAGCGCGTGGCAACAAACTAGGCATTAGGCCTCGTCCTGATCCCAAGGAGAAATCAGTTAATGAAAGAAGAACCGGTGGTTGAACAATCAACTACCCCCTTAAATGGAAGCATGGAGGGTCTGGCCGAGGAGACAGAAAACTATCAGCCTGAAGGACCACAGAGGGCAGTTTTTCCTGCAGGCCCATACTGACCAGAGTTTCCTTTTGACAGAAGGAACAGGACAAACAAGAGAAGACACACGACACTGGAGAAGAGGCACCCAAGCAACAAGACTTGTCATTCATTTTTGGTTGCCAACAGGCTCCTTGATTTGAGCAGTTTGTTAGATCTTTTGGTACAGATGTTAGACTTGTATCTTTTTGTGGAGAATCCTAGGATTGGAAGGTCAGCTCGCACTCATAGCTGGTGTCTTCTGTTTTGATTATAAATACATCAGAGGAATGATATGAAAAAATGGGGGGGGTTAGACCCAAGACCGGAGGAGGTTTTGAGAAATGTTTATGACTGTATATTTCAGTTTGTAAGTCGGAGGGGCATGTTGTTGTAAATTGTATGTTATTGAAGATTCATATGAGTTGTTTCATCAGATTTGTCTTCTATGTTCTCTGTTCTATTCTTCATCTTGTTTGAACATATTGTTGATTTTAAGGATTAAAATTTGCCTTTGATTGATAGATTCTCGATGCAGTAAAGGATTTGTTGTACGCTTGCCTATTTATCATTGTTTACTGGTCAGACACATCTAAGTTCTATTCTTCATCTTGTTTGAATGTATTGCTGATTTTAAGGATTAAAATTTGCCTTTGATTGATAGATTCTCGATGCAGTAGAGGATTTGTTGTAAGCTTGCCTATTTATCATTGTTTACTGTTCAGACACATCTAAGTTCTATTCTTCATCTTGTTTGAATGTATTGCTGATTTTAAGGATTAAAATTTGCCTTTGATCGATAGATTCTCGATGCAGTAGAGGATCTATTGTAAGCTTGCCTATCTATCATTGTTTACTATTCAGACACATCTAAACTCTCTTTGCAGAGAGGATCTCTGCTTAGCGAATATTCATCTTTATGTTATTCTCTTATTCTTCTCTTCATCATTATACAAATCTTTTATCTGATAGGGAGCTTAAATTCCTTCAATGAGAAGACTGTTTATGACTCCATAGCCCAATGGTCCATCACTGATTTACAGTGATATCTGTTGTCTTTTCCTTTCTTTAAAGTCTTGTTGATCCACCTATTCAAACCATTTTAATCCATCTACATTTTGATGGGTACTGGGCTTATCCTCTAGCAGTCTAAGGGTGACTCTCAGTGTTAACACATTCCACTTCATTCACATCACTCAGATAGGGTTGTTCCTAGACTTTAGGGGTTTTGATCCATTGAAAAGAGTACCATGCCAACCCTCCCTCGACCAAACTTGGCAAAACGTCTAGTTTCTTAAGCACATGTTTGTATGATGTAGTCCTAGTATACATGCTTTGATGTCTCTTTTATTAACTTGATTTACTCATCATGATGCTTTGACTTGAGATCCTTGGAGGGCGTATCCATTTGTCTTGCAGGTACAGGTTGGTGGCCAATTTTGGAAGAACAAGCCCAGCTTGGGCTTCCATGGGGCAAGCAACCCATCGGATGGATGACATAGGCCCACATGCCAGACGATAGAGAGATGCCTTCGGAGGCCTAGAAGACAATTGAATAGACATAGTCCACCCTTTGCATGCCAAACGACTTTCCCAGAAGGGGCAAAACATCACTCCCTAGGGGCTTGACGTCACATTTGCAGGGCATGTGGTGGTTGATGATGAAACGGAGCATGACACATGGCATTTTGAGGTGGATAGGCTCCGGATGATTGCCACATGGCCTTTGGAGGCCCTACTTTGTAGCCCAGCTCCAACGACTTGCTCAATTTTCCAAAGCGTCCTCCTTCAAGGGATGACGTCACCTTTGTTTTAGGGTTTTCTATGTGTAAAATGGTGTTAAATCATTGTAAAGGGGAAAGACAAGGGTTGTTATCCCCTTGTCTTGTGTTTTACCCTAATATTATGGACAATTGCGGACAAATTATGTTTAGGACGATGATATAAATTGAGATCACCTCATTTCATTTTTAAAAAGACAAAACTCTCCATTGTGAGAGGCTCTTGGACTGAAATTTTCGCTCTCTTCGGCTAGTTTTCTCTCTTGTGCCTTTGTTTATGGCTATGTCTTGGTTATGGTTGATGGAGATGGTGCACTAGCCTTGGAAGCTTTCTTCATTGCTTTTTAGTGGTTAGTCTAGCTTCTAATCCCTTTTAAATGCTTGAAGGTGCCATTTATTTCATTGTATTATCATTTGTACAAGTTAAAGGTTCTATTTGCTTGAGCCAAGTAAGGAGTATAAGGGTATACACACCTACTTGTGTTTCCACCACTTTATTGCTAAGGGAATATTGCTTCATAAGGGTTTACTAAGAGGAGTATAATTGCATACACCCTCCTAGTTGAAACCCTAGCTAAGATAAGCTTGCCTTGGGGAGTGTTGCCGTCCTTATACACACTTGCTAATGTGAGCTAAGTCCCGCTCACTTAGTGTGTCCTTGGAGGCACAATGCTTAGGTTCTCAGTCCACACTGTCACCTTGACTGGAACCTCTTCCGTCTAGGCTTACTCCTAGGGAAGCAAAGGGGGGTTGTCCCTAAGTTGCTAAGTTAATTTTAGAGTTAAGTGTTCTAGGAGTTAGTTTTATTTCGTTATAGGCCAAAGGGAAAACTAGCCTATGATGACAAGCAGCAATGCAAGTGCAAGTCTAAGTCTAAATGAGAGTCAACCCTTTCCCTAAGTCAACTAAAAACTAGTGCCTAATGTTGGGCTATGGGGTCAACTATGTTTGAGGGTGGTTCGTTACAAAAGTCTTACAATTAAATCAAGTAAACTACCCCAAACAAAGATTACGTTATCTTACAAATAATTACAAAGTGTTATGAAGTTTACAACAATTACAAGATATACAAAAGATGTACAAATCAAATACAAGATACACAAATGTAAGTGTTCAAAGTTTTCCAAGCATGCCCCAATAGCACTTACTCTACTGGACTGCCTTCACTGGCTACAATCACACAAGCACTCAAGAATCAAGAGAAGTAATGCCTCCCCAAGTGGGATGCTCAAAACTTCCTTGACTCACACCACAACAACGATTGATCAATAAGATATTCAAGATACTAATCAAATGTTCACAAAAGACATATAGTTGCAAATAGATAGATATCACAATGAAATAATCCAAGTTATGTTTGCCTATCGATACATCTACTTCCCCCAAACAAACACAAGTGATCTATGCAACTAAGTGTAATTTCTTAAAGATTTTAATTTCCCACCCCCTAGACTAAGTGTGTGTCTCAAACTTCCTCCTCCCCCAAATAACTGCCCGGTGCTCAAGATAATGGGGCTACGAGTCCCCACCCTAACTTCCAAGGTCAGCCCGTCACCCAGTAAGACGTAGTCCCGACACGGGATCTCCCCAACAAAATCACGGGACGGTCCCCCGCCACTTCCGTCGGACTGTCCTTCAAACCCGTTTTAGATGGTGGAGAGAGATGATTAAGACCCCTAAAATGTTACTAAGAGTTATTATGACCCTCGGGTGGGTCTTTAGGTGTGTTGGGTGTATTTTTAATGAGTTTTAGGCACTTTTATTTTAGCTTTTTAGCGTATGGCCGTGAGCAAAAATATGTAATTCGAATGCTTGAAAATGTATGATTACACCACCATCAACATGTATAGGTATATGACAAAGATAGCACAATGTTCAAACCATTAAGATAAGCATCACATGAAAAGACTTACAAGATATTGAACTATGAAACCATAAACCATCACATGTAATGTTACTAGCAATTGAAATGAAATGAAGCTTAAACACTTAAAAGATTTAAACAATAAGCATGTGATAGATGATGTGTGAAATGTGTTTGCAATGTGTTTTAGAGTGTGATAGCTTAAAAAGAGTTAGGCCGTGAGCATATGTGTTAAGCCATCAACAATTAAACCAAATCATATGTGCCCTAACCAATAAGCATTAAACCAAAAGGTGTGCAAGATATGTGTGGAAATGAAACTAGGCCGTGAGCAATAAGACTAAGAACACATGAAGCATAAAACCATAAACTATGTGATGTGCTAGAAATAAATGCTAGGCCGTGAGCTCCAAAAGTGTGTAGGAGACGTGGGTGATTGAAACTATTAGCAAGGCCGTGAGCTCAAGTGAGATGCTTCAAAAAATGGACTAGGCCGTGAGCTAATAGATGCTAGGCCGTGAGCACAAAGGGTACTTTTAAAATGTGTTCACAAATTAACCATTACCACATATGTTTGCCAAGTTATGATAGTGAAAGAGCTTTAAGAAGTGAATGAAACTTAGCAAGTGTGAGATCTCCAAAATATTATCACTTCACATGCATCTAAAAATTAGCCAAATAACTCAAAAGTGAAGGATCTAAAGCATTAACCACATATCCAAGTTATCTAACCATATATCATGAGATGTAAGAGCATATGAAAGAGTGTGAAAGAAACAAACTTGTGAATGAAGAACTATCTAAGATATAATCAACTCATAAGCATGAAAATCACCACAAGTTAATTTCCCTTAAGCCGAAGCGTTTTTGGGGATGATTCTCCCAAGGTGCCGGCAAGTGAGGTTAACACTACTAAGATAAATTTGCACAGAAAAGCAGGGCATTGAGTCTTATGTCCTTCAAATACATGAAGAGACTAGACAGGCTACTGGCTTACTGCTCAGGCAAGAACTATCTTAGCACTATCAACATACATTAGATTTATTTTATGAACAGAAATGAAAGAACTTGAAAGGAAACACCACTTCAATGGCCAAGGTGGTGGCAAGCCTCCCGATTTTGACCAAAGAGGGTAGCTTATTGATACAATAACAAATAAATGAAATAGAAGTTAAACTAATAGTTATATGAACAAAAGAATAGCTAATTTAAGTTAGATGTATTTTAGGGCCCAAAAGATTTGGAAATATTGCAGAAAACTTAGAAAATGAAAGAGAAAAGAGGAGAGATGTTACCCAAACCAAGAAAGAGTGTTTGGAAAGCCTCCTAGGTGTTTGTTGGCAGCTTGCACCTTCAAAATATGTTGTTGTCCTGCAAAAACAGCAAGCAAAAGCTTGCTGGAAATGCTGCAAAAACACCAAAAATAGTTACAGAAATTTCTGTGTATACACAGAAATTTCCAGCCAAGAGATATGATATAAAAATTTGATTTTGTGACCTATCTAAGAGTTAGATAGCTACAGAAAATGATATGGAATGATAGCAATATATCAGATGTAAAAGAAATAGCAAGGAGTTTGAGCAAGCCAAGGTTGAAATCTGCTCTAAAGTCTCTTCCAAACCCTAACCTGTGAGAC
>ML827218.1:94234-112822 GCA_009831015.1 Picea engelmannii | reverse complement strand
CAACAACAATAGGCTCAACAATGCCTTGTGCATGCTTACCCAAACCTCTACCTTCATAGCCCATTTTTAACAATAACTTGGACCCTATTCCTCTTGTGTGCTTTTCAAAAACACCAAAACATTCATCTTGTGAGGAATTAGAAGAAAACCTAACATTGCATACCTTATGTTCATGCATGTACTTGTTAAGGGTTTCCTTTGCCTCATGGAGTTGAATCTCCATCTCATGCAACCTTTCAAGAAGCTGGTCTTTCTCCTTCTTCATGGCAATCAACTGCTCTTCAAGGGCAATGTTCATATTTCTGTCTTCACACATCTCTTTCATCAAATCTCTCATAGTTAGAATCTCTTCTTTGTCAAAGAATTTATATAATGAAAATGTATGAGAACTATCAATGCTTGAAGCTTCCTCCATCCTTGGAAGATATCCAACTTCAACAAAAAACTTGCACAAATACCAATAGCTAAATATCAAGCTATCAATGGTAAATACATTAGCAAAACAGACTATGCTCTGATACCACCTAATCTAAAAATAGAAGGCTGACTTGTTATGCTATGCAAGCACCCTCTATTTCATTAAAATAAACTTTACAGGACCTTGCTTCATGTGTTTAAAATATGCAAGATAAAATTATGTGTTAAGTTCATGCAACTTCTTGTAAATGTTTATGTGTAAGGAATTGTTCCTTTAGATGGTTAAATATGTACTTTAAACAAATACACAGCAACACAACTTGCAGCAAATAAACTATCAAACTCACAACAAGAACAAGATGATAAAGGAGTTCACCCCCCTCTGGGCTACATCTCCTTGAGCCTCCATCAATGGACTTGGCTCTCTGGGATTAATTAGTCAAAAGTTCTTTTACAAGTTGCTTATCAACTCCAATGGAAAAACAGACTGTACCATTGATATCAGAACACATAAAAACCCCAAAAATGACTAATAGAACTCTGTAAACAAATCATGGCTCATCCGGGCATGACCTCTTCTACATGTGGTCATAAGCTTCCCTGGGCTTCTCTTTGGAAAAAACACCTGTAAAAGTCCTCAAAAGCCTCTGAAACCTGTCCCAATGTGTTCATAGCATATCAATTATCCAAAAATTATTATTCAATCACAGAAAACAAACATAGGCTCACCAAACCATGTCCTCGATCAATGAGGGCTTAAAGCTCCTTGAAGCTTCCTGAAACTTCAACGGTGCAAAACCTGCAAAAGAAGTCTTCAAATGGCCTTGATAATAGTTCCAATGGATTCAAGACGTCCAAAAACCCCTAGCTGGGCTTTTACGACACCTCAATCGGCCAAGAAATGAGAAAGATAGACCTCCTGCCATCTTCTTCCTTCAAGCTTGCTGGCTCTGGTTCGCCAAAACGCACCTCTGTGTGCTTGAACCAAGAACACGCTCCAAATCCGTGTTTAAACCTAGCACACGCACGCAACCGAATAAATGTGCAAATTGTAGGATGGTTAGGGCACCTCCAGCCCCTAACCGCCTAGCACTCGGGCACATGAAGGTCCATAAGACCTCGGGCTAGTGTAAAAAGGTTAACCATTCAACGAGCCAATAATAAAGTGCCAAATGGTGGGTGCATAGGCTATCCGTTGAAACCGTTTGAAACCACATTTTAGAACCCAAACTCCCGCGCGCCATTTAAATCAGATAACATGGACATATATAAAAGCATATAACCGTGGGTCGGGGCTAGCCCCGGCCCGACCCCCCACGCCAATATACAATATGTTAAATTTAAATAAATTAAAATCCGTATCCATTACAAGAACCAATACGTGGCATAGTGGTCGGGCGGATTTTGTTAAGGCATAGCCGGTGGGGGAGGTCCGGGGGTTGAACCCCACGAACTCCAAATAATTTTGATCAACTAACCAATAGACCAACATCCAATAAAGAGGTGCCACGTGGTAGCCCATGACTGGGCCACGTGGCACCATGCCATTTGTCCAATAATTGCCACGTGTCAAAACTTGATTCGCCCAACTGTCAACCAACCAAAAACTGCCACGTCAGCATGTACGGTCAAGCTACGTCAGCGTACGGTCATGCCACGTCAGCATCCGTACGGATTGCCCAGTTAGTGTCATTTTTTACCTGTTTGGCGATTCGAACAGATCGCAATAACTCTCGCTCCCGACATCCGTTCGAGACGAAACGAGTTGTGTTGGGTTCGTGACGATGAGGGCTATGCTCACGTACGATTTGAGGCAATTCTGAGAACGTTGATTTTTGAGCTAAAATTTGACCCCTGGTCCAGATTTTGATCAATTGGATAATAATGTTTCATTGATATAACACTTGGATTATATGGTTAAAAGGGATTAAATTGCTCTATTACTGATTCACCCCCCCTTTCAGTAATCCAACATAAGCATGCACATCAACAACACATATACCCTAGGGGAACCCTGTACAGGGAGAAAAACCCCAACAAACGATATTTTTTTATTGCATTAATAATGTAAGATCACTTACAAATATCCACCATGAATGTTCTTCTCTTAAAGAGCTTTCCAAAATTACTCTGACCTAACAAATACCTAAAAGACCTTGCTGAAATACACCTATGATATGTTGCCTTTATTTTTGATATCCAACATTAATATACTACTTTGGTATGTTGCCTCTTTATCACTGAGATGTGCCTCTATTGCTTCACCCTTAACCTGCATATCAAAACTATGTTGAAGAGAGGATTCGACCTCTGCTTATATAGGCTGAAGAGGGGAAGAGGAGAGGCTCGAAATAGTAACATGTTTGCATGCTTTAATCATAACTCAGCTTCATACTTTAGTTCGAACTTAGAACTAGACTTGAGACTGGTATACTTTAGTTCAAAAATAGAACTAGACTTAAGACTTCAATTGCAACTCAACATTACACTTTAGTTCAAAAATAGAACTAGACTTAAGAATTCAGTTACAACTCACCCTTGACTTGGCATACATGCGTACTTAACTTAGCATGCACATGATATGCAGGCATGCAGTGCATGTCATGCATGCAACATGAAACTAGTCATGCATGCAACATGCATGTGGACATGCATGCAATGCATTTCATGCATGCAACATGCAACATGCAACTGGACATGCACACAGTGCATGTCATGCATGCAACATGTGACAACTTGAAAACAAAGTCTTTGACTTAAACATGCAACTTTGACTTCTATAACTCGACTCTTTACAAGGCAACTTGAAATTCTCTTCATGGTGGATAATGTTACATGTGCCAACGCACTAGATCAATACATTTTTATCATTTGCAATATTAGGAATATTGTTTGTTTCTAGCTCATAGGAATTTTATATTCAACCAAACTTTTGCTAGATGCCTTGACTTTTTATCATGGCTCACAAGGTTTGACTAGGCTCACAGAGGTTGTATGTTGCCCCTGAATTTTTCACTAGTCTGTCTATGCTCACAGAGGTTGTACATTCCTCCTGACTTTTGCACTAGACTGTTTATGCTCACAGGGGTTGTACGTTCCCCCTAAATTTTGAATTAGACTCACATAGCATCTCGTTCATCCTAACTTTTGGTTTGACTCATAGAGGTTGTACATTCCCCCTGGATTTTGTCAATACCTCACAAGACTGGTTGATTCTCCAAATCTCCCTGGCTAGCCTCAAGGTGGCCCATATAGCCTCTCATTGGAGAATGATTGTCGATGCTGCCAAATTTAACACTCACTCTTAGCGAGGGAGTCATTCTCAGCCACTCCAAGCTTGCCTCTCAGCAGCAAAAACTGTCTCGAGGTCAGAGGCTTGGTCAGGATATCAACTACCTGCTCACTAGTGGCTATGTACTGTAACTTTATAGCTTTTCTCTGAACCAAGTCTTGGATGTAGTGGTACCTCATGTCAATATGTTTTGACTTGTCATGAAATATCGGGTTCTCTATCAATTATATGCAACTTTGATTATCACATTGAACCATCGACGTCTCGAGCTTGTCACCAAACAACCCAAAAACCAATTTTTTGATCCATACTACTTCCTTGCTAGCATCACTTGTTGCAATGTACTCAGCCTCTGTTTTATTCTGTGAAATGGATTTGTGCTTCCGACTTGACCAAGAGATCATAGCAGATCCTAAACTGAAGTAGTATCTAGAAGTACTCTTCTGATCCACTGGGCTTCTTGCCCAGTCAACATCTTCATACCCATGAAAAAATAAACCATCACTGGATGTATATCTCAAACCATAAGTAATGGTCCCTCTAAGATATCTCAAGATGTGTTTCACTGCCACCCAGTGTTTATGTCTCGGTTCAATCATGAACTGACTCATTCCAATCACTGCATAGCATGTATCTAGCCTAGTGTGGATCATGTGCATCAATGATCCAATCAACTGCCTATACATGGTGGGATCCACCAAATCTGAACCTGTATCAGAATCATGCATCTTCCTCAGGTTGGTAATCATCGAAGTAGACATGGATTTGCAATCCATCATACCAAACCTCTTTAGTACATCCACTGTGTATTTTCCTTGTGCCAAAAATATCTCACCCTGTCTTTTCCATACTTCTAATCCGAGGAAGTAATGCATCAAGCCTAAGTCCTTCATCTCAAATTATGAGGTTAGCTCGCTCTTAAACTAGGATATTATCCCTTCATCTCTTGTTAGAAAGATATCATCAACATAAAGGATTAGTATAACAGGTTGGTTACCTCTTAGCTTGAAGTACATGTTTGCATCAGCATCACTTTTCTGAAATCCCAGGCTTTTAAGAAATCCATCAATCCTGTCATACCAAACTCTGGAAGCCTGCTTAAGACCATACAAGGCCTTCCTTAGCTTGCATACATGAGTGCCTTTGTTATGAATTATAAAACCATCTGGTTTTTCCACAAATACCTCATGTTCAATCTTTCCATTCAAGAATATTGTTTTTACATCCATTTGATGTAGCTTCCAACCAAGAACGAGAGCTAAAGCATTAATAGTTCAAATGGAGGTATACCTGGCTACAGGGGAAAAAGTATCTTTGTAGTCAATTCCTTCTTTCTGAGTGAAGCCTCTGGCTACAAATATTCCTTTGAAATTTTCCACACTTCCATCAGATGCATGTTTGATCTTATAGATCCATTTGGAAGAAAACATTGATTTTTCTTTTGGCCTCGACACAATGTACCAAATATTGTTCTTTATAATAGACATGTATTCATCAAGAATGGCATCCTTCCATACTTGTAATTTATCTGATTCTTCAAATGAAGAAGGTTCGGCATCACTAATGTTGCTCATCAGCGCAACATAGCCTCCAAACCTATGAGGCCTCTTGCTTTCCTTGAAAGTTCCTTTGGGAGAAGCTATCCTTTCTACTTCCTGCACTATTTCTTTAAGCCATATTGGCTTCCTTTTGGCTGGAGGTTCTTCAAGATTTCTTTCTAACACTTCAGTAGGTTCTAGAGGCTCATTACTTGGACCTTCACGAGGTTCCTCCCTCTGATCATCTGAATCTTCATTTTCAGAAGAAGGTGAAGCTGACTGAACTTCCTCTGATTCTTGATGAACCTCTCTAGATTTCTTAAATGCGGCTTCCTCATGGAAAGTCACATCTCTTCTTACCTCTATTTGCCTCCGACCTGGTACATTAATCCTGTAGGCCTTGGAGTTCTCATTGTACCCCCAAAAAACCCTTTCTTGCCTGAGGGTTCCATCTTTGTCCTCTTTTCCTTAAGGACATGAATATACATAGGACACCTAAATATCCTTATATTCCCTACTTCAGGCTTGATCCTTGAGAAGACCTCTTCAGGTATCTTGTCCTTCAAGATAGCATGTGAACACCTGTTCTGAATATACACGGCAGTGGAGGTAGATTCTGCCCATAAATAATTTGGCAGATCCTGGTCAAACATCATTTCTTTCGCTGCCTCACAAATAGTCATGTTTCTCCTCTCAACAACACCATTTTGCTGAGGGTTATATGGCATGGTCAACTATCTCTTGATTCCTGTTGACTTGCAAAAATCCTCAAACTGAAGAGATTCAAACTTTCCTCCATTATTTGTTCTAAGGATTCTGATGTGTTTCCCTGTCTGCTTTTCAATAAAGGATTTATACTCTTTGAATTTATCAAATGTGTCACTTTTATCTTCAAGAAAATATATCCAACATTTTCTTGAGTAATCATCAATAAAAATGACATAATACAAACAACCATTGAGTGAGGGAGATGACATGGGACCACATACATCAAAATGAACCAGATCTAAGATGCCCTAAGCTCTGTTGTCACTACATTTTTATCTAGCATGCATCCCTTCCAAATTTCATTTTTACTAAGAGAAATAGAGGGCATGCCACATACCATGTTCTATAGATCTGGAAGATCTTTGTAATGAAGATGTTTAATTCTTTTGTGCAACAGCTCGTTGGAGCTAGTCGCATCATGAGTCAATGCCTGAATTGACTGTCCTGTCACGACGTACAGTCCTTCTCTGCGAGTTCCAATGGGTTTGGTTGTACTTAAGTGGCTACCTTTAGCCCATAGTAGTTCCTTCATGTCCTTGAAGATCACCCAATATCCCTTGTCCTCAAGGGTTGCAACTGATAGTAGATTCTTCTTGAGCCCTAGAGCATATAATACTTCATCAATATGAAGTCTAGTCCTAGATTCCAATCTAAAAGAGATAGATCCTACTCCCTCTATCTTGTAACATTTGTCATCCCCAAGCTCAACCTGCTCTGCAAAATATTTTGACTCGAAATCTGAGAGGATCTCCTTGTACCCTGTCATGTGCTTTGACGCAACACTATCTACTAACCAAGTTTTCGGCCCCTTGAAAACTGAACTGGATAAGGAAGAAACCAAGTAATATTCTTTTCTATTTTCTTTCTCATTAGAAGGACTTTTCAGATTTCTTTTGGATTCATCATCCTCAACAGTTGAGGCATGATGTTTCCCTTTCCTTGGACATTTCTTTCTAAACCAACAATCTTTAGAAAAATGACCCAACTTATTACAACTAAAGCATTTAATCTTAGATGTATCAATATTCTTGCCTTTGAATGTACCTTTGGTGTTTGGCTTCCTCTGAGACTCTTTCTGGAAAGTGCCTTTCTTATTTCCCTTGAATATTGATGCTAAAGCTGAGTGCTCTTCTTTCATTGGCTCGCTCCTGGTAACTGTGTGACTCTCATCCTGGAGCAAATCATGCCATAACCTCTCAAACGTGGGTTGAATCTCTCTTTCACTTACACTGGATAAGAAAGTATCCCATGAAGAAGGAAGACCATCAAAAATGGCCTGCACTAAATCATCATCATCCCTTGTAACCCCTGTGACCAAAAGCTGATCTCTAATCTGGGCTATCCTGGAACAGAAAGATGCCACTGATTCACCTTTTTGCATCTTCAAATGCTTAAGCTTTTGCTCAAGTGTCTTCTTCTAACTTGGAGCATGTTTCTCATACAGATTCACCAAGGTATCCATTCAATCCTTTTCAATCATTAACAAAGTCATTGCAAGCATTATACTGTCTTTGACTGAGTCAAAGATGATTCGCTTGGCCTTTGGTTGACTATTCTTGAAGGTCGTTCTTCCTGCATTATTCGTGGGTTCCTCCACCACTGTGGTCACATACTGCTCAAGATCATGCTCCTACAATATAATTGTTATCCGGAGCTTCCACACATTTAAGTTGGCAGCTCCTTCGAGCCTATCATCGGCCCTGACTGAAATGGAGGATGACATGGACCTCACACTATAAACTTAATCAAGCTAGCTTGGATCTGTGTGTACCTGCTGCTGCACTTCAACATGTTTAAAACACCCTAATCTCTAATACCATGTTAAATTATAATCTTGATTTCTTATGATGATTAATTCTTTTATTTTCTTCAACACTTTGATTCCAACTTAATACACTTCAACAATACCAAATCACAATTGAATAGCAATAAATATGTAGATGAGTAAGCATGCACATCAAAAACACATATACCCTGAGGAAACCTTGTACAGGGAGAAAAACCTCAGCAAACAATATTCCTTTATTGCATTAATAATGTAAGATCATTTACAAATATCCACCATGAATGTTCTTCTCTTAAAGAGCTTTCCAAAATGACTCTGACCTGACAAAGACCTAAGAGACCTTGCTGAAATACACCTCTGATATGTTGCCTCTATTGTTGATATGCAACACTGATATGTTTCTTTGGTATGCTACCTCTTTATCACCGATATGTGCCTCTATTGCTTCACCCTTAACCTGCATATCAAAACTGTGTTGAAGAGAGAGTTCGACCTCTGCTTATATAGGCTGAATAGGAGAAGAGGAGAGGCTCGAAATAGTAACATGTTTGCATGCTTTAATCATAACTCAGCTTCATACTTTAGTTCAAACTTAGAACTTACTTTAGTTCAAACTTAGAACTAGACTTGAGACTGGTATACTTTAGTTCGAAAATAGAACTAGACTTAAGACTTCAGTTGCAACTCAACATTACACTTTAGTTCAAAAATAGAACTAGACTTAAGACTTCAGTTACAACTCACCCTTGACTTGGCATGCATGCGTACATAACTTAGCATGCACATGACATGCATGCAGGCAATGCATGTCATGCATGCAACATGCAACTAGTCATGCATGCAACATGCAACTGGACATGCATGAAGTGCATGTCATGCATGGAACATGCATGCATGCAACATGCGACAACTTGACAACAAATTCTTTGACTTAGACATGCAATTTTGACTTCTACAACTCAACTCTTTACAAGGCAATTTGCAATTCTCTTCATTTAGACATGGTGGATAATGTTACACGTGCCAACGCACTAGATCAATATATTTATATCATTTGCAATATTAGTAATATTGTTTGTTTCTAGCTCATAGGAATTTTATATTCAACCTAACTTTTGCTAGAAGCCTTGACTTTTTCCCATGGCTCACAAGGTTTGATTAGGCTCACAGAGGTTGTATGTTCCCTCTGAATTTTGCACTAAACTGTCTATGCTCACAGAGGTTGTATGTTCCCCCTGACTTTTGCATTAGACTCACATAGCATCTCGTTCGTCCTGGTTTGACTCACACAGGTTGTACATTCCCCCTAGCTTTTGTCAATACCTCACAAGACTGGTTGATTCTCCAAATCTCCCTAGCTAGCCTCAGGGTGGCCCATATGGCCACTCATTGGAGAATGACTGTCGATGCTACCAAATTTAACAAATTGAGTGCGAATTTGATGTACCTCGTTAGATTATTGAGCATGATCCTTGAGATCTTCCTTTTGCGCAGGAAGATTGCATAGATACATTACTCCCAAGGACAAATGAATACAAGGAGAATATTGTGAAGTTCCATGGGAAAGAGCCAAGGTCCATCCAGATATTGAAGAAAGAAGATAAATAAAGAAAAGAACGTGAGAAATCCATTAGAAATGTAGTCAACATGGAACCTCCTTCCTATCCTTACATCAAGAATATACCTTACATCAACTATAGTGAAGGAAGTCTTGTGTTCATGTGGGACAAGAGGAAGGGAAAGCCTAAATATGAATAGAAGGATGACAATGATTGGCTTGGTCCTTACATCACCAAGAAGAAGTCCGAGAAAGAGAAGTACTACTTGACAAATTTGGATGAGAGAAATATACAATTACCAGTGGATGGGTCTCTTCTTCAACCCTACATTCAAGACACTTGACTTCTTCAAGGCACAGGGCCCATGTAAGTAGGTAGGTCATCTTGCTTTCCTCGCATTTGTATCTTGATTACTCATGATAGATTAATTGCATTTCATTTTTCATTTTTCTCTACATGCATATTGCTTTCATCATATTACATGTTCAGTTTAGAAATTTTTGAAAAATGCAAAATCTTCTTTTCTAGATTAATTGTCATTTTTTTATATATATATATATGCACGAAGGGTGATAGAACCACCCTATATTTTACAGTTTTATGTTTTAGTGTAGGCATAGGTCCACAGATGTTGTGGTGCTCATGTAGTTTACGTCAAGTACATGCCCCCAAGTAGGAGCCAAATGTTATCCCCAAATCCTAGGGATAACTAAGGAGACAATGTCTCGAGGCAATCAGGTTCTATACATGGAGTACTGAGAGACATGTTGACCAACAATGTCCACTTGCACAGACAAAGACCCACCTCGCCACCACAGTTCCAAGTTCATCACGACCGTTTCCGCTACATCAGCGGGCTTCCGGAAGACATTGGGTCTTGCTCCATGAGGTACAAGCCAGGTATTATGGTGAGTGTCATTTCAATATTTGAGGCATTTAAGTTTGTTGCATTTAAAACTACTTTTGATTATGTAATGTTTTCTTGGAAATTATGCTCTTTGCCATGTTTCACTTTGGTGGTTGAAATTGCAGCCTAGTAAGTGGGTCACCCTTAGGGATAGGTTTGCTACTAGGAGGTCCTCTTGACAAGTCATCGTGCCATTCCCGGCCATACTTGTCACTTTCCACACTTCATCCCCTCATTTCCTTACCTTTTGGGATTTTGCGGGTATACTGACCCAAGAAGGCATTGTCCCTCATTTCATGGGAAGAAGGGGTTGAAGGCCCAAAGGCTTGTAGCTGGAAAAAGATAAAATCCAATCATAAACCTTCTAGATGCTCGCCCAAGGATCCCGAGAACAATGAAATGTCTCTCATAAGAAACTGATGGGACCCATAAAAAAGTAACTAATGAAAAATGCAAACCAAGGTGGACCATGTGTGGGAACTGTTTTTCATGCTTAGGTAGAAGCCCCACATATGGTTTCAACTTGGGGAAGCATGATGTAACTAGGGTAGAGTCAAGGTGGGCACTTTTTTTCTAGCTTAGGTAGAAGCCCCACCTTGGCTCCAACTTGGAAACATCTTAAAAAAAATAAAAGGCAATAAATGCGTTTGGCAAAGGTTGCATTGAAAATGAAGGTGCAACACACCCTTTACAAAGGCACCCATAAATGAGATACTACAGTCCCTTGCATGTCATGAACCCCATGCCCAAGAGTCTTGCCCCCATCCATGTCACTTTGTCCACATGTCTTAGAGAGGGGCCCGCTTGGAAAACACTCCTAAACTTGAGCTATGATTCACCCAATAGGTCGATTTGTCAACCCTCTCATACCCAAACTTGGCAAATTGCATAGCGTACTTAAGCACTTGTTTATTTTCATGAGGTAGATTGGATGTACATGCTTATATGGCTCTTTTATTGATTTGATTTACTTATCATGATGTATTTTACTTGAGATCCCTGGAGGGAGTATTCATTGTCTTTGCAGGACCTAGTTGGTGGACAAATTTGGAAGAACAAGCCTAGCTTGAGCTTCCTTGGGGCTTGAATCCCACGGGTTGGATGCCATGGCCCACACACCAAACATCGATGACAGCCTTTAGAGGCTTGAGGAGACACCTTGGATGAATGAACCCAACCCTTTTCTAGACCAATGATTTTCTCTTGAAGCTAAAATATCACTTTTGAGGAGGTTGACGACACCCTAGGGCTAGGGTTGGGGTGTTGGTGTTGGTTGACTTGACACTTGGCACGTTTTGATGGATGAAGGTTTGACTTGGAGGAGAAATGCATAGCGCATGAGAGGGAGGTTGTAGAGGGCCCAACGACTTTCACTTTCCAGTCTAACAGCTTGCAAAAGTGCCAAAACGTTGCCCTAAAGGGATGGCGTCATGCTTCTTTAGGGTTTCTTATGTGCATTTTAGGGTTAAATTTGAATTTTATAATGTAAAGGGGAAAAGTAAGGGTTGTTGTTCCCTTACTTTGTGTTTTACCCTAAAAATAAGTGGACAAACACTTGTAGTAGGATTTGTATAAATAGAGATCACTTCTATTTCATTTTGATCATAGCTCTCCCATTGTGAGAAGACTAGTGGCTGAAATTTGTGCCCTACTTGGGCATTTTGGTATCTCTCTCTTTTGCAAATAATTTTTGGTGAGATGTATTGGTTAATGATTGAGCTAAGGTGGTGCACACCTCTTGCAGACTTCTTCTCTTGCTTATGAATGGTAAATTGTTTGGTGAACTAGGGTTTGTTCTTGCATCTCTCTTGAAATTGGTAAGAAAAATCTCCAATTATTAATTCTTCTTTATCTTTTCATGGTTATTCTTGGTTGAAACCCTAGGAGGAGTATAAGTGCATACACCCTCCATTAAGCTTCATCTCATTTTCTAGTTTACAAGTCTTTTGTTGCAAGGTTGCTAGGAGGAGTACAAGGGTTGTACACCCTCATTGATTTACCTTAGTTTGATTTGCATACCCTAGGGAGTAAGAGGATTTACACCCCTAGGGATTTTGTTGATCTAACTCATGCTTTCAAGACTCCATTCACCCATTTTTAAAAGGCACTAGTATGAAATTTACATTGGATAAATAAATTGTTTGCATTGGTAAACATGATTTAGTGAGATATTAATATTGTTCAAGTTGGAATCTATTGTCGATGCTTTGAGGTTGCTTAAGCTTCTAGGGCATCTTAGTCTACTTAGTCTTCTTGGAAGTATAACTAAATTAACGCTACAACCATTAGGACTACAACAAATCATTCGCCTTTTTATTCATAACACACATTTCAACCGTCAAAATTTGCTAGCAAGCTGCCATAATACTCTATTGGTCTTAGCGCACTTTTTGGGTGGTTTACTTGTACTTTTTGTGGGCTGAAATTTTCTGTTGTAGCAATATTTTGCTACAACCATAAGGCTGATAATATATCTCTACAATACTTGTTTACAACAAGTTTTTTTTGTTGCTAAAGTCTTATGCTTTCATACTTGAGTTATTCTAGTACTTGGTAGCTTATCTCTTACTTTTAGCATCTTAACAACTTTTAACTATCATTGATTTGCTGATATATATTCTTGTTGATTCCTGCAAATAGGGACAACAAGATTAACTTTCTTGTCCATCGGATTATTTAGCTTGTATCTTGTGTTTTCTTGTATCTTGGGCAGGTACAACCACTCTTTGCAGGTACTCGAAGACTTGGCAATCTTAAGCCACTCTCGAGACCTGTTACCAAGCCATATTCCACTTAACAACTTGACCTATAAGGGCACCTCTTCATAAGTATCATTTTCTATCAATTTTCGCCCTAGGGTCGCCCGAGACTGCCCCCTTGTGTTGGATTCTTCCTTCACTAAAGCAAGGGGAGGGTTTATCTGAGGTGACAATAGGTGAACTCTCCCATCATTATCGCCATCAAGTGGATTGGGTCGGGCTTTGCCCAACCTATAGTTTTCCCTATAATAGTAACCTTTGCACATTGAATCAACTTTCCCTAGCTAGTGCAAGATATGTTTTAACCTTCACTGATGATTTTTCAAGATTCACTTAGGTATATTTCTTGAAGAACAAAGACAGGGTTTCCGAGAAGTTCAAGGAATTTACGAAATCCGTTGAAAAACAATGTAGTCGAACTGTGAAATGATTGAGGTTTGATGGTGGAGGAAAATATGTGGGCAAGATATTTAAAGGGTACTTATCACAAAATGGCATCTTAGGGAAGAGATTTGTACCTTATACTCCCCCCCAAAATGGAATTGTTGAGAAGAAGAATATGACTTTCATTAAAGGAAAGGGTCAATAGAATTATATGAAAAAAGTCAAAATGGCTATACAGAAAGAATTTGTGGAGATCATCATCCGAACCATAATGCTCTAGTAAAACAATACTCATAAATTGACCAAGAAGAGCAAGAACAAGAAGACAAGACACATTGAGAAGGCTTGTTGGAGGAAGACTAGCGATCTTAAACAGATGGTCAAGAAACCTAAAGGCGAATAGTGTATCAATCAACCAAGCGATTAGTAGCAATGCTTTCAAGAAGGTAAAGGTGATGAGAAGGATAGTTGTTCTCGAGCTCTACATGCTCACATCAATCTGAGAGAGTGGATATTGTACTAAAGTTGTTCACACTATCTTTGCCTCATTAAGTAAAGAAACGGAAGAAAAGATATTTGTTGTAGAAGATTATGCACTTACTATTGTCGGTGGTGGTAGAGTTGAGTGCAAACATGGTGTGATTACTAATTTTACCATGTACCCCAACTAAGTGCAAATCTTTTGTTTGTACCACTACTCACTCAGACTGAAAAAGGTTGGTATTCACTTGATAGTTTTGTTGTGAAAGACATTTATTGTTCCCACTGAGGGTGTTATTGGTCTCAAAGATAGATTGTATAAGTTTTGTGAATTTCCAAAGAAGGATACATGATCGATCACACTCATATCCAAGAATAATGATAAAAGAAAGATTTTGAAGAAATGACTAGGACATTTGAATTCCAAGGGCATGAAATTGATGGTCAGGTTGAATATAGTCTATGGACTTCCCAAAGTAGTTCCTCCAAATGGTGTGTGTGAGGGTTGTGTACTTGGTAATGATCACTAAGAGGCATTTGAGAAAAGAAATTCTTGGAGAGAAAAGACTCACATAGAAACCTTTGCAGAATGAATCAACATTCCCTAGCTAGTGAAAGACATGTTTTAAACTCAATGATGAGTTTATAGGATTCACTTGCATATATTTCTTAAATTAAAAAGACACTTTTTGAGAATTTCAAGGAATTTAGGGAATTCACTGAAAAAAATGTTGTTGACTTTTGAAATGCTTGACGTTTGATGATGGAGTAACGTAGTGGGAAAGACATTTGAATGGTACTTATCACAAAATGGCATCTTAGGGAAGTGATCTACACCTTATACTCCCCAACAAAATGGTTGTTGAGAGGAAGAATAGTATTTTGATTGAAATGGCTAGACATTGTATTCAGGAAAAAGGAATGTTGACCATTTTTTGCATACAGATTTTTTTATGCTCAAATTACCGTCTAAATAGAATCTTGACAAAAGCAATGTCGAATGTGACACCTCTTGAAAAATGGAGTGGAAGGAAACCTTCTATCAAACATATAAGAACCTTTAGATATGTGGTTGGCGCTCATATTAGGGATGATAAATAAGACGTCGGAACCAAGACTCACGCTTATATTATAATGGGTCACTCTAACAATAAAAAAACATGTAGATTGTTTGATCCAAACAAATAGGAAATTATTTTTCAAAAAGATGTCATGTTTGATGAGCACGCCTAAAGTACTACTCTGTTGACATATTCTTTGAGTACCACCAATATAAATTAGTGGAAATCTTGGGGAATTTTGAATCCATTGACCGACACTGAGTCAACTAGTCCACTTTTTGAAAACAATAGGATTGCTAAACTAACTTCCAACGAAATTTCTACTACAAAATTCACTACTAGTCAAAAACTTGGAAATGATTCCATTGGTAGGGATGAAAGTGAGACTGGCACTTCTCTTATAGAGGAAGCTCATTATCTTAAATGGGTTACTCAAACAATCGAAGTAGATGGTGTTGATGTAGGTAATCCCTCTAACTTGAGGAAGACTTGAGGTCTAAAACAATAGGGAAATGTTGCACTAATGGCATATGTGCTAGAGGCATGTGACCCTGAGACATATGTATGTGTGCATGATCGACCAGAATGGGAAAATGTTATGGTTGAAGAGTATTGTTTCTTAATGAAGAATCGGACTTGGGACCTACTTCCACAAGCACAAGGAAAGAATATTATTAAATGCACATGGATCTACTAGACTAAGTTCACATCAAACAATGTTATTGAGAGATATAAGGCTCAATTGCTAGTGAAAGGGGTTTTCTTAACAAGAAGGCATCAAGTACACTAAGGCCTTTTCTTTTCTAGCTAAAAGAATCATATCCAAGTCATTCTTTATCTTGCTAATAGTTTTGGTCGGGAAGTACATCAAATGGGTGTGAACAGTGCCTTCATGCATGGGGATCTCATTGAGATTTATATAGAAATGTAGTCTAGTGTCAACTGAAGAAATTAGTGTATGGCTTGAAACAAACACCTAGTGCATGATATAAGAACATTGATAAGCTCTTTCTCGGTGTTTTTATCAAAAGATATGAATCAAATCACAATATTTATGTGTTGCATACAATGATGAATTTTGAATTGTTGATTTATATATAGATGATTTAATTGTCATTAGGAGTATTAGTGAACTGATTGTGTGTTTGAAGAAGATGAAGAAGAGATTTGAAATGACAGACTTTCATTTGCTACATTTCTTCCTTGGCATCCAAGTTACGCAAATGGATGATAGTATCTTCATTTCTCAACCTAAGTATGCATTAAATCATTTGAAGAGATTCAAGATGGAAGATTAGAAATCTCATCATACTATGTTTCCATCGAGAGCAAAGTTGACTAACTATGATTCTCTGAAAATCGATGCTACTATGTATAGAAAACTCATTGGTTGTCAATTTGATCTCCAAGTTCATGCAAGATTAGGAGAGCCATTTGAAGGATACAAAGCAAATTGTTCAATATGTCAATGGTACAAATAAGCTTGGTATTAAGTATTATAGCAAGTACTTCACTCAATTAGTTGGATAAACCAATTCTTATTGGGCAAGGGATAGATATGATAGGAAGTTCATTTTGGGCAATGTGTTTCATATTAGATCTAGTCCAATTATTTGTTCATGTAAGAAACAAAAGGTTGTTTCCATGTCAACTATCGAAGATGAATACAAAGGCATAGTGAATGTTGGTATTGAGGTTGTATGGATTTGTACCTTGAAGGGTGACCTCACATTTCCTTCTATGGAATCCTCTATAGTGTATTGTGATAATGAAAGTGCAATCCAAGTGGCTACTCACCTTCTTGCTCACATTCAGATGAAGCATGTGGAGTTTCATACACACTATATTAGACAATTGATCTAGGAGAATGTGGCATCCCTTGTCTACTATGAAATAGAGAATCATATTACCAACATTTTACAAATCCATTCATTGAAGCTAAGTTTTTTAAACTTCAATCATTGCTTGGACTTCAAGAAGTTATCATTACAAAGGAGTGGGGGGGGGGGTTGTGGGCGAGCTACAATATTGTCACCTCTTGAATCCCCAAATGCTTGTACTGATAGGGGATGTTAGAACCTAGGTTAGACCCAACTTTGGAGTCCACATGAATTCTTTAGGTAGTCAACTGGATAGTTGACTCTCTGGTCAACTCATTGACTAAGGTGAATTTCAATTGGTTAGATTTGATCAACTAAGGTGGTCAGGAAACAATAATGAACTATGCATAGAAAAAGGTCGAAATGGCAGATTGTCTAACTGCTTTGGGTCTAACTTGGGTGATCAAATTTGACCATATCAAAGGGAAATGGTCATACACTCAAGTATATATAGATGATCTTAGGTCAATCTATCAATAAATAATGATAAATATTCTATGATGTTAATTGTGCTCCAATTTTATAACAATGTTCGTTAACATTGTCAATTCTTCTTGGATTCTCAGTTATGTACTTTTGCAATACCCATGTTTTCTAACAGATTTACCTAGATTTCATCAACCATGTACAAATAATGTAGACTAGCTACAATGAAATCCAATTGGTAAGAAGAAAAACAATCTCAACTTCTTTAATAAAAATAAAACCTCTAAGAAATCTAAGGTAAAATTTGAAATGAACACAAAAATGTTCAAAGATTTGAAATATATATGGGAGTGCTCAACTTGAATATTAGAATAGCTAATTTCCACAAAAATTGAAATGAATAAAAAAGGTTCAAAGATATGAAATACACGAGTACTCAATTGGAAGACTAGAATAACTAATTTCGAACCTTTCTCCTCGAACATGTTGAGAAGTCGAACATGTTGTGAAACATGTTGTGTAATGATACAAATACATATTTCTCCTTAAACATGTTGAGAAGTCGAACATGTTGTGAAATGATACAAATAAATATTTCTCCTTAAACATGTTTAAGAACTACAACATGTTGTGTAATGATACAAATAAATATTTTTACCCATCAATGAGTCTTGAAATTTTAATCCTCAACATTAAGTCATTTACTCCTCTTGATCTTCTTCTTCTTCTAAAATATATACCATTGCATGACGCTGAGATGTAAAAACACATGCTAAACCTCTAGATGCTGCACAGCGAAAATGAAAAATTAGATCATTGCAACATCTGTAAAACAATTAAAAGCATTGCACCAAAATTTATACTACCTATATAAGATATCAAAAAGATGCATAATTAAATTTATCAAGTAAAACATCATAAACAACTTCTTATTTTCATTCCATCAACGATCAATATACACAGTTGTAATAGTTAATATTAATCTATGATACAAACTTGCTGCGTGATATTAAATTTGGCAAATCAAAATACATTAAAATACAAAATAATTGAAATCATAAATGTTATAGCACAATCACATTTCCTACTATATTCTTTAACTATTAACATGATCAAAATTATAGACAATGAGCTTCAATCTTGTTGCATAAAATCTCTAAAAAAACTCATCTTAATTATAGAAAACTGAAAAAAACCATTAAAATGATATATGCAAAAGATAACACAATTAGATTGGATTTGAAGGCTATAACTACTTACTGTTATTGCTTCCGAGAGATGGATTTGAGCTGACAAACAATTTAATCTTCAATGTTTAAAAAAGATACACT
>ML827218.1:19281-37436 GCA_009831015.1 Picea engelmannii | reverse complement strand
GCAAAAGTCCTTTAATGACATGGCTGCGTGAAACTCCTCACCAAGCGCCTCATACTCCCTCAAATAATATGTAAACCTTTCATTCTTCTTCCCAACTAATATTTGAGGCTTCAACAACTCCTGCCGCTCTAACAATCTTGTTATATTCTTCTAAGTTTCTTGAGAAGTTTGCCAAAATTCTGCCATAAGTTCCGGATTTATCTTCATCTTGCTTAACCGCATGAGTGCAAACATTGCTACCTTTTATTCTCGACTTCTAGGGATGACTAGGAGATCATGTCTCGAGGCCCACAGGTCCTAGACATGGAGTACCGAGAGCGGGATTGACTTGAGCATGGCCCTGGAGGGCCCATCTTTCTTCTTCTTCATCAAACTTGTCCTGTCAGCAGCAACAGCATCCATCACCTTTGGCTTGGATTGTATCAGAGAACACTCTTGCTCCATGAGGTAATTGGTCCAGGTATCATGGTATGTGTCATATTTGATCATTATAACCTTCAGATATATGCATCAAATTCCTTTCATTTCTGACGACTGCTTGGATCTTACATTAACCCACTTGACCATGGTTGGGGGGATTGACAGGGTACCCTAG
Organism: Picea engelmannii; assembly: GCA_009831015.1. NCBI lineage: Eukaryota > Viridiplantae > Streptophyta > Pinopsida > Pinales > Pinaceae > Picea > Picea engelmannii. The sequence continues at coordinate 36,841 of ML827218.1, read as the reverse complement.
CAAGCTTGTACCCATAGGTTTTGGTTAGCCACCAGGGGGGATTTTGAAGGGCCATCATCCGCTCCCATCATATCATCACTCTTACATCTTATCTCCCACTCATCTATCCCATTCCCCTAGTCCGGACATTAGGATGACCTATTTGTGGGGTTACACCTTATCTCGTGGGAAGAAGGGGCTAAAGGCCCAAGAGGTAAAAGCAGTTGGTAAGAGATAAAAGCCATAAAAAATAAAACCTAGAGATGCCTCGCCCAGGGATCCCCGAGAAGGCAATAAAAAGCCTCTCAACAAGAAACAAGAGGGACCCGAAGAAAAATGACAAAACAAGACCTAGCCAAGAGGATGGGGGGTCTCAGACTCTCATCACGAGCCAGCCCATTATGTTCATGGGTACCTAGCAGTATGACATTTCCATTATCTGGTTACCATGCCAGGGCAGTGACCTTTGGTTGCATGGCCAAGGGAAAGGGGGTCTCATCACAAGCCAGCCTTATCATTTCTGTGAAAGTACTTGTGGGTAACACTGTTAGCTCTGGTTACCACGCCAAGGCAGTGTCCTCTAGTTAGACCTTGAAATAAAAAGAAAGAAAAAGTAATAAAGAAAAGAAAGAATAAAGGCAATAAAGGGCTTGGAAAGAATTGCATCCATGACAGGTACAACTCACCTTCTACAAAAGCACCCACAGATAATATCACCCTTGTCTTTCACTCTACTTGTATGTCTGGACATCCTTTGACCACACCACCTTGTGTTACATGGCTTGGATGATATCCTATGGAAACCTTCCTTTTCTTATGGATGCTGGCCCAATAGGGTATTTTGACTTTTTCTTCAGCTTTGTATAGTAGGTCATTGTAATGTCTTTGAGCTATTGGATGATATGCTAGGGGTTTTATGCATGCATTTGATAAAATTAATGATGAAATATGATTGACATTGCTATGATCCCTATGACTAATAAGCCTATGGAGGGCGAAGTTTTTGATGTGCAGGATCATGCCTGACGGACAGGTACCAGTTGGACCGGTACGCATGGGGAGATGATTAGTTCAGACCTCCATGGGGCTGAAGAGCCCATCAGATGGTTGCTGGGACCCCATCAAGGGCAGAGACATGACAGTGATTGGTCGAGCCTTTGCACGAGAGAAGGAGGACGTTTTCATCCAGGACGCCTTGGCTGAGCCCAACCCAAGGGGGTTGACCCACTACAGGTAGAACGTGCCCCTTTGATGCCCCAGGACATCATCTAGGAGCCATGACGTCACCTCCAGTGTATGGCATCTTGATAGAGCAGTTTGGCATGTGTGGCAGAGTTTGGAGGCCCAAGGAGGGCCAACGTTTGTCATCTTGTGTTGCATTTTGCCCTATAAAGGGCCAATGTTTCCCTCAGAGGGGCTTGACATCCTATTTATTGCTCATTTAGGGTTTCATTTAACAATTTAATGTAAAACAGTATGATTTTTGGTTTGTAGCCTTGTCGGCTATCTTTAATGACCTAAAATTAATAGCCTGCACATATACTGTATTATTGTTGTCTTGTTCCGGGCAGGTGTTTTCATTTGGGCATACACTTCTTTATTGGCTGATTAGCCGGACTGTCTGACCTTGGTGGTAACCTGTGAGAGGGAAACTTTAATCTTGACTTTATACCTTTGCCTCTTCAAAACCCCAAGTTACCGGGGACGTCTCCCTTGGGTTAACCTCCCTAAATAGAAAGAACCTCCCCATTGAGGTGACATTGGGTGGGGAAGGTTCCTGTTACGCCAATTTGGCCTCAATTCTCTAGTCATTTGACCTAGCTACAAACTGTGCGATAACACTACCAAGACACCCTGTTGAAATGGAAAGGTATAAGTGTTGGTCACTTATTGATAACAATATGAAAATACCCTTTTAACTGATTTACCCTCCAGGCCGGGACGATGCACTACTCTGATACCACTGAAATGTCCCACCTGCTAATGATATAAAATAGTGCTTACTGCTCCAATATTTTAGTGGTTTTCTGGGTGTTGGACTTTTGTCAAACAGTTAGCCAACAACCTCAAAATCCTCAGTATAACTCCCCTCTCTATTGCTGTTATGCTATGGGGTGATTTTTTGGTTCAATACCTTTGACAAACACTAAGCTAGCATACCCAAGATCCCAATGTAATTTCCCTTAATTGGCTGTTGTAGTATTCTGAGTTTATTTCTGGTTGGAAGCTTTTGTCAAACACCTTGTTTGCACACTCCAAACTCACTGTAAAAACCACGTATTGTTGTTGTTATAATTTATGGTCTGTTAGGTTATGTTTTCAAAGTTATTTGCAATGGATACAAGGGGTTTTGGTGCCAAACAAAATATACTAAACACATACAAATTATACAACAGTATTATAAGTGACTAGTGTGCCAACAACTTGTTATAACAGCAAGGAAAAAATGTCCCAAAATTTCCCAGCTTTATTAACAAACCAAACTGAATCATTACACAGAAAATAACTCACACATTTGGTCTTGAATTGCACCTATAGCTGATGACATTACTGGCTGTTTAATAGATTAGAGTATGCATCTAAAATAAGTGATGTAGCGGACTCCCAACTCCCTTGATCTGCTATCCAAGAAGACAGCGCCCCCCTTTACAAAGCATTTCGACCCCAACAATGAGATTTGGCTCAGCCACTAAGGAAACTTGGACAGCAAGGGATAAATGTTGTTGCCAAAGGAAACTCGGTCCCTCCACAAGGAAATCAGTTGCCCAAGGAAGAGTGCAGCATGTCCAAAGAAAATAGCGGCCCCTCTAGATAAATACAGCCTCTTCTGAGAAGATCTCGACTTGCATAAGCAAATTCGCCCTCCTCATAGAAGAATGTGTCCTCCTCAATTCCAACGAATTGTTGCAATAGATAAATCATCCTAAATAAAAGAGATGTGTCTTCTACAAACCCCAAACTGAAGCCAACAAATAAATATCTATAACAATAAATTCCAAATGGAAGATCTGGATGATCGCCCCACCAATGGCTAGGGCGGACTATTTCACCACCGAAACTTGATTAGCTAGGGTGGATCTCTCACCACCAAAACCAATCCAAACTGGGGTTTACTCCAAACCCCCAAAGGCTCCAAGAGCTCTCCAAATCAAATCAAATAATCATCAACATAATGAGAGGAAATGAACTCCTATCTCTTCTTTATACCCCTTTCACCTTTTTCTCTTCAAGTGACTTTTTAATTCATCTTTAATATTTTCTCTAAAATCACTTTATTAATTTATTAGACCTTTTTTCTCCAAAAACTGATTTATTTGACTTTACAAACATATTTAGGTACTGGAAGTCCCTTTTCATTACCCCAACCTTTAGAGCTCTTTATCCCAGCTCCAACGAGCTATAACACTAAGGTATCCTCTCCAATGATTTGATTCAAAATAACACCTTATTTAGATTAATTAAATTATGCTCAATAGTACTCCCAAAATTACGGGAATAGTCTAAATGCTCCGTAACCAAAATTGACTGCACAAGAGTCATACCAATGATGAAAGATGATGAGCGAGCCTGGTTGGGCATCATATAACCCATCTAAACCCTTTGAATTCACTGGTAATTTTAAACTACCCCTCTGATCATGCTAACCCAGTCCCTGAAAGTTATCTATAATCACAGAGCAATGGGACCCAAAAATGGGGACATTACAGTGCTTGGCCTTCACTTCCTTCTTCTTATGAGTTGTCAATTCCTGCAGATCAGTAGGACTTGGAACCACACACTCAACATACTCTTTGAGATCATTCTCCTCCAAGAGAAGGAGAATCCTGGCCTTCCAAGCCCAAAAATTTGTTGCCACTTCCAACTTGTCCTCAATCTTAAGAGTGTTAACCATTGTGACCTATCCAGAACAACAACAAAAATCTGCAACAACAAATTTGTTGTACCACCAATCTGTCGTTGCTTGTGTCTCAAGAAGATGACCCTTCTCTCTCTTCAAGGCCTCAACTCTGATACGATGTCAATTTTTTATGCAACTAATTTCAGATCTGAAAATTACTTCCAAGTAACCCAAACAGTAAACCCTAGGGTTGCTATCACTAAATAATTTTACAATGAAATTATGACAGAAAATTACAGCAATGGGAACATAAAGATCAGAGAGAAATTGTCCATGCACATGAGACACAAAATTTTTGTTCTGTAAATTTTCAAATTCAGAATTTTCGAAGGGAAAAATCAGCCCTCCCAGCGATTCACAAAATTACCAAATCTGAGGACAAAATCAGCAAAATCAATGAAACCAAATTCAACAAAATCCCAGGAAAAATTCCCAACTTACAAATTTGTTGACGCCACTTGCACAGCCTACTAACGTCAACCCAATAGACTGTACGTATTGCTGACATCATCCTGTATGGACTGTCACCTGCCCAAAAAATCCTCACGTGTGGCTTAGCTTCCCTCACACATGCGGTCCTTCTTTTCCTATTGTACGACTATCACGCATGTGGCTATACAGACCTGTTCCATCCCACACGTGTGGCATGTCCATACATTTCCCTGACACACGTTCGGTTGTCCTTCCTGTTGTACGATTGTACAATCTTCTCCACACGTGTGGCATTCTCTCTCCTCTCCTTACACATGTGAACTCACACATGTGGCCTTCCTCTTGGCAAAGAATCAGAAAGATCAAAAAAACCCTAGGCCAAATTTGTCAAAATTGTAGAATTTCCCTTGATGAAATCACCAAGCTCCCTAGCACAAGTGCTCACTCACTTATGCTAACTCCATAATGTCACCATGAGATTGTCACAATCTCTCCTCTCCTTTAATAGGAGTCCAGACTCCAAAGTGAGTTTAGAAGCCCTTAGCTTACTCTAAGGATCTCTCCACTAAACTCAACATTAAATTAGAAATCGTTATTCCTCCATGTGGGTGTGAAACCCCAACACAAGCCCCCAAATTCCATCAGCTAGCCCATGAAGCCTCAAACTCTAATCCAAGGGGGTTTTCACTAAACGAAAAAGTCCAATGGGGTGCCAACGAAGATTCCCACATGCCTTACACCAAGGCCACTTGCGGAATACCTCCTGAAGCTACAAAACATCAATAGGAAATACCCGCAGTACATGACACAGAGGGATAATCATCATTTCGACTCCTAGGGAGGGTGCTCTTCTCTATGGGGGTACGTGCACCCTAAGAGAACATTACGTGTAGGTTACCGTAATTTTTTTCATACCATCGTTAGCCAACTTTTGGGGACCTGACATGCCACAGAGGTTTGAGTTTTGGAAGGCCATTTCAACAACTAGTTTCATGTTGATTGCCTAGATTTTTTATAGAAGTGTGATCTAGTATTTTCTTAATTCACCTTTCTGAAAACTATAACGATAGGAGTTCATATATTTACCTGGGATCGCCTTGGCTCGATCTGTTGAGATTTGGGTACCTTGGGAAGTGGTCCCCTTGTGTTTGTGAGTCTCTAAACACAAAGGGGGAGATTATTACCATTATTACTTTACTTTATGTTCTAATTTCACTTTGACTTAGGAGATTAAGTCAAAAGTGATATATGTCACTTAAGTCATTAAAGTGACATTTAATTCACTTTGTGGGTGAGTTAAAGGACACAAAGCAAACTAAGGAAAGTGGGTTTCCTAACTGAGATTTTTGGATTAAATCTCACCCATTGATTAGACATGGCTAGATTGGATCTAGGCCATTGATCTTTTAGGGCTTGGCCAAAGAGAGGCTAAAGGAGGGAAAAGGGTAATGAAGAGGCTCATTATTCACTTGAGAGACTTGAGAGACTTGGGTGAGGAGAAGGAAGTGAAGAGAAGAGAGGATGAGGGTTTAGAGCACTTGGGCGCATTCTTGAGGAGAGGAGGGTGCACAAGGGAGAAGGAATTAGCCACTTGAGCAAGGAGGGTGCAAGGCTGGAAGAGAAGGGTGCTTCTATGAAGAGGGGTGCACTTATTCAAGAAGGCGTGCATTCTAGCATCAAGGGTGCACTCTAAGGGAGAAGGGCGCATTCTAGGATTGAGGGCGCACTTACTTAAGGAGTGGGCATGGCTTGGAGAAGGGCACACTAAGAAGGAGAAGGGTTTGAGTGAGAGGGGTGCACCATTGTTGGAGTTTCGACAAGAGGAGGGCGCACCAAAGAGAGGGGGTGCACATGTCCAAGAGCTTCACCAAATATCTCAAGAATTCTTCAAGGAGGGCGCATCTACAAGTGGGCAAAGGAAAAGGCATCTCAAGGCAAAGGCAAACAGCAAGGTAAAGAGGCCAAGGGTTTAGCAAGGAAAGAAGGGCGCACCAAGGCTATGGGCACCTTCATTCATGGGCAAGCAGGCACATCAACAAGGGACCCCAAAGCATCCAAGATTGGTTTCTATTGTACCAGGTTCACTTGTTGTATTTATGCTTTGAGATCTCCAAATATATACATCTAGCTTTAACTGGTTTTCCCCATGGGGGTTTTCCAGGGTCATGTTGACCAAAAAATTATGTGTCCATTTTCATGCATGCTTAGATGTGTAGATCAGCATTTAGAGTTGTAAAGATCATGAGGAGTGTTATATGTTTTGAGTATTATTGTATGTGCTAACCATTGGTATGAAAACACTTGCAAGGGCACCTCAAAGAACACTTAACCAATAAAGATTATGAGCAGAAAGTTACTAAACTGTTTGCTGTCATAAAACAGCAGCAAAGGACAGTTTGAAGATTGAACTTAGAGCCAAACTCAAGGTCAAAGACAGACCTTAGTTGGCAGCCTCATAGTACCTCAGTTTTCTTCACAATCAATCCAAGCCTAAAGTGAGGAGTGAGTCATATAGGTGATAGTTAGTGACCCACTTAATAGTTTCCTTAGGCTATCCCTCGCATTAAAGGTTGGACTTTTCCTTTAGGGAGTGTTTGAGCGATAACAATTATCAAAATAAAACGAGCCTCCTTATCTAAAACAAGAGGATAAGGATTACCACGACTCATTTCATATCAAGATTATATTTGTGGAAATCAAAATTAATTTTTATACACTACTATAATGCAAGAGGATTAGGACCAGTGTTGCAAATATCGTGTTATTATCATCGATGTCGCAACATATCGTGAGATTTCCAAGGCGACGATAATATATACTTAGTATATTGAAATATATTTGAATTTTATTTTAAAGTTTGTTGATATTTTCCCTGATATTGCCAATAAGGTATATTTCGAACCCTCAACGATATATTTATTGACATAAAATTTCCAACATTGATCTGGACTACCCCAATTCATTGTCTATGAAGAATATTTGTTTTCGAATAAATGAATTATGTTAGGAAATTTAAACACTTAAGAGTTAGTTAAGATCAACTCAGTTTAATGTTTCTTTAGGTAGAAGCATGTTTCTTTAGGTAGAAGCATGTTTCTTTAGTGTGCATTACTATGCATTTGTAGTTATGTAATCCAATGGTCACGATATGTTCTAGACATAGAGTGATCCAACAACTCATATTCTCCTTGATACTAACGGTTATTGATCCATGGGTTAGCACCCAATTGATCCATGATCTCTATTTAAAGAGCATGGAGGGTCATTTCCTAATGATCGATTGTGAGAAACTATTATGTACAATTTTTTCTTTTGCATTAATAAATTGCCTTAGGTTGCCATGTTGGTTGGGATTGTGGATTGTTTCCCTCTTAAAGGATTTTAACCATGTAAAAACACTAGTGTATTGATCTTTGATCTGGTTGTGTGAGTAGTTACCTAAGGTGTTTCTACTGCATCTGGTTGTGTGAGTAGTTACTTAAGGTGTTTGTACTACGTGGGAATACCCTATTTTGTCGAACATGGTATCAGACCATGGACTAAATCGCACTACCACAAAAGCTTTAAAAAATATCACAGCGAAAGAAGCATGGAGTAAAATTAAACCATATGTAAGCCACTTCCATGTGTTTGGTAGTGAAGCATGAGCTCACATTCATGATGAGAAAAGGAAAGCATTACAACCTAAAAGTGAGAAGTGCATTTTTGTTAGATATTCTAAAGATGTCCAAGGTTACAAACTTCTTCAACCTCATTCCAATGAAACAATTATTAGAAGAGATGTTAAGTTTGATGAAAATATCTTGGTCGGCAAGCCTAATCCAACGTTTGTGCCATCTTTGGCCTGTGAGCCATCTTTGGCATCTGTGCCATCTTCTCTTCCCAATTTTTTTTATCCTATTTTGGGTTCTTCTTCAGATGATGATAGTGAGAATGAAAATCCACCTCCAGGTGCTAACCTTCCTCCAAATGCATACAGTGAACATGAACCTGCACTAGCACCATCGCTTCCCAGATGAGTACATTCAACACGTGAAGCAGTTGGTGATCTTGCCAGTGATCCTAAGATCCACAACGTACATTCAGGGTTCCAACAAGCCTCCTCTCTTTTGGATCAAGTTTCAGAGATTCATGATCCAAAAACATTTGCAGAAGATTCTAACCATCCAGATTGGGACACAGCAATGAATGAAGGATATTGTTCCTTAATGGAAAACGATACTTGGAAATTCATACCTCTTCCGAATGGAAGAAAACTTGTCAAATGCAAATGGGTGTATAGAACTAAGTATGCATCCGATGGAAGTGTTGAAATACATAAGGCCCGACTAGTTTCCAAAGGATTCTCTCAAGTTGAAGGAATTGACTAAAATGAAACCTTTTCCCCTGTAGCCAAAATGAATTCCATCTGCCTTGTTCTAGCCCTTGCTACCTCACATAGATGGGAGGTCCATCAAATGGATGGTAAATCTACCGTCTTGCATGGGGATTTGCAAGAATAAATCTAAATGGAACAACCTCCTGGCTATGTTCATAATGATTCCAACCTTGTCTGTCGCATTAAGAAATCTCTCTATGGTCTTAAGCAAGCTCCTCGAGCTTGGTATGCTAAAATGGATAACTTTCTTCTTAACACCAACTTCTCTAGATGTCATTCTGACCTCAATGTCTATACCAAGAAAGTAGGAAGCCATCTCATAATACTTGTTCTTTAAGTTGATGAGTTTATCCTCGCTAGTGGTGACCCTAAACTTTAACCCATGTGAAATCCAACCTTAAGAAGAAATTTGAAATGACAAACTTAGGCTATTTTCATTATTTCCTTGGCCTCCAAGTATTCCAAACCAAGGAAGGAATTTATCTATCCCAATCTAAGTATGCATGTGACCTTCTTCATCGCTTTCATACGAAAGATTGTAAACCAACCCCTTCTCCCTTCCAGTCTACAGTCAAACTTACTACCACCTGTACTACACCTGAAATGGATGCCACTTTGTACCATCAGTTAGTTGGTAGCCTCTTGTATTTGACTCATACCCGTCTTGATATTTCCTTTGTTGTTGATCTTATTGCCCGGCATATGTAAACACCCTATGAGAGGCATTAAAAAGAAGCAAAAAGGATACTTCGGTATGTTCTGGGTACAATTCAGTTTGGTATACATTATAGTTCATGTGGAACTCCTTTGTTCGTTGATTTCACTAATTTAGATTGGGTCGATGACCCTGATGATCGAAAGTCTACTGCAAGTTATGTTTTCAATCTTGGTTTCGGACTTGTCACTTGGGTTTGTAAGAAACAACGGGATCTTGCTCTTTCTTTAGTAGAAGTAAAGTATCAAGCAGCAGTTGATGCAAGTCAAGAAGCCTTGTGGCTTCAACAAATCCTTTCAAAGTTTGGTTTCCAACAGCATCATCCGACCACACATTGGTGTGATAATCAGAGTGCCATCAAGCTCGCCAAAGATCTAGTTCAACATCAGCGCAGCAAACACATTGAGCTACAAATGTACTTCATCAGAAAATCTCATTCACAATTGTAATCTTGAAGTTCTCTTTTTCCCCACAGATGAACAAGTTGCAAACATTTTCACAAAGCCTCCTACAAAAGTGAAGTTTTCCAAACTTCAATCTATGTTAGGAGTTCAGCACGGTATCATTAAAGGGGGATAGCCTCTAATTCCTCTTTCCTTCTCCTATTGTGTCACCTTTGTAAATCCTTCAATCTTATCCTACCAACTTGGTCTAATGTGTCTTTAGGTAAAAGTGTGTTTCTTTAGTATACATTAGTATGCATTTGAAGTTATGTAATCCGACAGTCACGATATATTCTAGACATAGAGTGATATGATGGCTCATATTCTCCTCGATACTAACCTCTATTGATTTGTTCCTTAACACCCGATTGATCCATGATCTCTATTTAAAGCGCATGGAGGGTCATTTGGTGATGATCAATTGTGAAAAACCCTGACATACAAAATTTTCATTTGCATTAATAAATTGACTCAAGTTGTCGCGTTGGTTGGGGTCGTGGACTGTTTCCTTCTTAGAGGGTTTCAACCACGTAAAAACACTAGTGTATTGATCTTTGATCTGGTTGTTCATCCCGTGTGGGAATACCTTGTTTTTCGAACAAATTCCCCTCACTCTTCCACATATTAAGCATTCAAAGTGAGGAAGTTGGTGCCTTGCCATGGTAGCTTAGGGTTTCACCATGAACCACACATCACATCAAGGCGCCCTTAGCATAGTGTAAACACTTCTAGAGCAACCCAAAAGATAACATTGTCTCCATGTTTAAAAAAGAAGAATATACTAAAGTTAATGTTCAAAATATTTCAATAATTATATATCATAACTCATAGGATAAACCATTGTTACCAAACTCATGAGTCAAACTCATTGACTCGCAAATTTGACTTGGCTCGACTCCTAAACAAGTTAGAACAACTCATCAATGACTCAAACTCAAATTCAGCAAGCTTAACTCGATTCAACCGAGTTTGTTTCACAAGTAATCACTAGTCAAACTCGGTTCGACTCAAGTCAACTAAGTTTCACAGAAGTAATGCCTAGAATCCTGACAAAATGCTCATTTTTACTTGTTGAGTGTTTCCTAGGCTGAGTCAAACTCTCAAGCTTTCTGCCTCGCTGAGTTTTTACCCAAGCCAAGATTGGCAACATTGGGACAAGCTACAAGTTTACACTCACCCTAACTTGGACATAATATTGGCAAATTCAAGCACCCGATCACATTCGCTTAATCCTTGGTCTATATGTGAAACTCCCAAACACTATTTTTGGTCCCCAAGTCCTCAATAGGCACTCAAAATATTTAACACTCAATGGACAATTAAACAAGAACTCTAATTACGACATCCTAGTACTACAATTTGGTGACAATTTCAAGTGGAGAATTCAAGAAACTAACTTTAGAAAATTTTCAAAAGGTACAACATTCTATTAATGAAACGAGGAAATCACCTTTTTAAATAACTTCTCAAGGATATTTTGAGAAATATCTAAACAACAAAAATATAATCTCGAAGAAGAATATGTTATTTTAATGTTAAGAGGGCAACAGCATTTTCAAGTTATGCTTCCAAGTCAATGAAACTCAAGAGGGGAAGAAGCATACCTAATATTGTCATAATATAATTAATAGATAATAACAACAATTACAACTAAGAGTCATATTTATTCAATTAGGGGTACTATAATGATAATTGTCTACCCTACATTGTATTCTGAAAATCATTTCAACTTATCATATCCAATATGTTTCATATATGTATTACAGTTCTACCTCTATATTTATCATTCAATTTTCCTAAAATGAACTGTAGCGATTTTGAGGTATGCAACATTAGGTAATTCAAACAAATAAGCATATCACATGTCCACCATAACTTACACCTCTGATTCTACATGCACAATTTCCCAGTTTTCATTTACAAAATAATGTCTAGCATCTGATATGTAGTTTCTAGCTTTCTTGAAGAGAAGCTATGTAGATTCCATGCAGTATATCGAGGATTCATATAAATTCATAGATCCTTCTTGACTTTTGTTGACCACCTATTCAACTAGGGGGTCAACTCCATGTACCATGAAGATATGCATCAACAGATGCAAACATGTCGAAGACTTTTTGGTTCTACATGGCAAATTTTGCTCCAGCACACAGTTCTGTAAGCGGGATTACCGCACCCCTGCGTGGGTTAATATTGTAATAGGTCTACATGGATGATGTTAGGTCAGTTGCCTTAGGGTTTCTTCATTAGGAGAGTTCTTTTCACTGAGTGTTTTTTTATCCTCAGGAGGTTAATGTGGCCTAACCAGCCGGGTTAATCTCCCTTGAGTTTTTCACTTCCACCCAATAAATCCTCCAAAGTGGTGAAAGGCGTTCTAATGAAGTCATTCCTAGGTAGCTAGTGTTTAGGAATGTTGTAAATGACCATGTAAGACAGCACGTAAAATTTTGCGGAATTCCATCAAGTCTAGCTAGGTTTTTTTTAAAGTTGGGAATTAATTAATTAATTAATTCTAGGTAATTAATGTAAAACTTAGGTCTCGGGATTTTTGATAGGGGTATTTGTACTCAAAAGAAAGATAATGAGACTCCATGAAACCGTGAACCAAGTTTCAACTCAGTCGGACAAGTTTTGCTAGGTTTTTGTCCACTTAGGAGTTTTTTCGGAAAACGACGATTTTAATTGCCAAACCCGGGACATGGGCAAATGTCAATTTTGTAATAATGGACCAAATCAAGTGAAGTAAGTGGCATTAATGATGAGAGGGACCCCACCTAACCCATCCTAAACCTTTATCTACCCTTTACCCACTCATTCAATTAAATTTTAATTTAATTCCCTTTTGGTTAATACGTCCCCCTTTGAGTACATCACCCCCTCTCCACGCTTTACTTTGTAAATCATTTTAATTATTTGTTGAGGGCCCCTCCTCATGAGGTGCGCCCTTCCTCTAAGCCTCCACTTCACACTTGGAGTGCGGACTCCACACTCCAAGTCAACACCCTCACACTCACGCTTTCCTTTGGGAATATGTCCCCACTCCATCATAACTCTTAGAAGTTCCTTTAATTTGAAGTGTGCATCCAACTTGCCACTTGTGCACCCTCCCTCTTTTATCCATGTCCTATTTAGAGTGTGGACTCCACACACTCCAAGCACATGCTTTCACCCTCATGTACACCTCACATAACATTGGAAACTTCTTTTTTTAATTTGATTTTTGCTTTGATTAGATGGTGGGACCTTCCCTCGTCCCATGCGCCTTACCTTAGCTCTCCACGTCACACTTAGAGTGTGGACTCCACGCTCTTTCCAATTCTAACTCAAACTCCCACGCACTTCCCTTAAGGCTTACGCTTTATCTCTGGAATGAATGGAAAGATTCACAGGTGAATAAGGAAACATCTTATACTTAGATGGATTTTGCCTTGGATGCATGCGTGGGCCTCTTTCTTGCCTAATTCGCCCCTCTTCCCTTGCTTTATCCTCATCCAACTCAATTGCTTGCCATTTCCCCTCACCCTAAAAGCCATTCATCTCATTGGTTCGTTTTTCCTTTGAGTTGTCTTCACCTGTGGATCTTTGACAAGTGTTGAAGATCCAAGAAGGGTCTCTTGGTCTCTCAAGTCTATATAAGAAACCTCTCACTCCCTCATTCCACATCATTCTTCACAGTATTATTATACTACCGAATTCTCCCCATCCCTCTCTCTCTCTCTCTCTCATTTCTTTCACATTGCTTCAATGGTTTTGGCTCTTGAAGAGCTTGTAGCAGCATTGTTGCTACAACCTCTTCCCATTTAATATTACAGAAATGCTTTGGAGGAACTGTGGCATTGAAGATTAGTCTGGATGTGCCACTTATTGTGAGGTGATATCATTCTGAATCTTTATGTGTTTTGGTCAATAGTTACTCAAGTAAATTAGTTTACTAGGCTAGGTGAGGCAATAGTGTAGTTGCCCATCTATATATTTTGTGCATGCTTATATGATAGAAACTATGTTGTATTGTCTATGCATGCAGGATATTATCTGTTGTTCCATCTCACTTTTGGTTTAAGTTTTACAAATCACCTCTATGAAGTTGTTGGGATAGCTTCAAGGACGAATCTACCCTCATCGTTGCTTACACTTCACTAGCATTTTCCGTCCTTCTTCTTCATTCTTTCACATTCCGTTTTGGGTATATAACATGCTTAGATTAGTCACTTAATCATAACAATTTTTTGGTTTCTGTATGCACGAAATTTCTGCCTAAAAACAGAAATTTCATAACTTTGTTGAGTGTGTTGCAACTCAAATCAGCAAGCAATAGCTTGCTGATTTTTGCAAATTATCGTCAGGACAAGAGGGCATGCTGCCCAATTTCATGCACAGCACACCCTCACACAACTCCTCTCATTGTGGTAACAGTTTCTCTTCTTTCTCTTCCCTCTAAAATACTGTAAACGCAAGCCCTAAGGAGTTGTACCCAAGCGGCTTGCTTTCCTTTCCTTCAGTCTTTACTTTGCAAGTTTAGATTAGTTTTATTTTATGTCTTTCCTTGCTTAGTTTAGCTAGACTAGTAGTGATTTCTACATGCATGCTTAAAGATAAAATAATCTAGACTAGATCTCACACTTAACATATGCTAGCTTAGAGCCCGTGGTGGCTTAGATTAGATCTTTATTTTCGGTTACATGCAAGTTTCAGTTTCTCTGATCTTTATCTCACACATGCACAAGATAACACCAATTTCATAAAGGCATAAAGTAATCATCTTTTACAATTCTGCAAGTTGCTTTCAGTTCTTACACTTCATATATGCGATCTCATAATCTAAGAACTTAATCATTAATTCTGGTTTTGGGTCCCCACAGCGCTTTCCGGAAATTGAAAATTTAACTTGCAATTTGTTTTTCAAAGACCTCAGCCTTCATATTTTCACAGTTTTCAGTTTCACAAAGCAATTTTAGTTCTTAACACTCACATGCAATAACTCAACACTTAAGAACTTGCAATTTCATTGTTTAAAGGCATCAGCCTTCTTATCTTTCAATTTTCAGTACTCTGGCAACTTTATTTGAGCAAGCTATAAGCACTCAAACACACATTGCAACACTTAGCTCATATGTCTAAAATAAACTAATTAGACTTAATAGGACACCATAACTCACCATCTTCGCCATTTAAAACAGAGTTGGAGGAACGCAACAGAAGGTGCTAGGTCGAGGACAATCTCACGGCACGCGACATCCTTTCCGGAAGAACTCTAATCTTAGGGCTGACCTGTGAAGCTAGGGTAGACCTCATTGCCCCACTTCTTGAGCATCCAGCAGCCACTTGGTAATAGGGGGAGGAGAGTTTTTGGGTTGACATCTAGACAGGGCTAAAATTAATCTCACACTTAATCACTTAACTTAATCTTCAATCTACAGCCTCTATAATATACTTTCACACTTGCAAGCAACTGATCTCAGATTTACATTATTATGCAAGTTATCTTTTATGTGTTGTAGATTAAATATCTAAGTGGTTACATCTTTGTCATCTGGAACATACTTTACTTTTCATTTGTCTTGTATCCTTGTATATGTGGTGTGATCCTTCAAGAAGTGCGCATCCACCTGGAGGCATTCTCTTGATTGGGTCTTTAGTGCTTTGCGTCTCTTGGCCATTGAAAAGCAGTCAAACGAAATTCTATCTATTGCAAGCATGCTTGGCTTGATGTGTTGACTATCTCTCATCTTGTGTATCTTCTTTCCTGCATATTTCAAGCACTTGTTAATATATGGTATCTACTGTATCTAGCTTAGTCTTAATCTGTATATCTTAGGCTTTCTTTCTATATCTTGTCTCTAATCTAGTTTAGCTATGTATGTCTAATATATTCTTTTGTATCTAGTTGTATCTATCTTGTTGTAATACTTTTAACTTGTAATTATCTTGTAACAAACATCCCCTTAACTTAGTTGACCCCTTGCCCAATCTTAGGCACTAGTCTTAGTTGCCCTAGGGGAAGGTCTGACTCTCATACTTAGATAGTTGCATCTTGCACTTGTTGATTGACATCATAGGCTAGATTCCCCTTAACCTTTTAACCAATTAAAACCAACTCCTAGAACATTAAACGTTAATCCCATCTAGTAACTAGGGTCTACTCCCCTTGGCTTCCCTAGGAGCTAGCCTAGACGGAAGAGGTTCAAGTCAAAGTGACAGCGTGGACTTTGAACCTAGGCATTGTGCCTCTGAGGACACACTAAGTGAGCAGGACTTCACTCACGTTTGCAAGTCTGTATAAGGATGGCAACAACTACTAAATGCATAATTATAGTCATGTAAGTTTTAACAAAGACCCCAATTGTAGAACCTGAATAAATAATAAAGATATTTTTTTCTCATATGGTCTTTGCTTAGGTTACAATATTGTTGAAAAACTGATGCGTGTAGGTAAATTGAAAAATTTACAGAATACAACCAACATACCAATACATCTTCCATATATCAAGATCACTGAAAGTGAGACAATCACAGAGAGAACACAAGTATACCCTCGGAAACCCTCTTGGGGTAGAAAACCCAGCCAAAACTTCTCTTTAGGTTCTTCAAAAAAGTACAATACCAGTACAAGACTTTAGAGTAACTAGCTAGGACTCAGAGGGCTGAAACAATACCTCTATTTCAGCACTTACAAACTTCACAAATAGCTGAACTAACACTTATAGTAACAGCTTGACAAACTCACCAAAAGATAACTGATTTTCCTTCTTGTTGTAGCAAAGTTATGGCAGCGTTAACATAGTATTTGTAGCAGCCTTATATCAGCAAGGAACAGCAGAAGACTCCAGCAACTAGCAGCCATATACCAGCAGAAAATACTTCAGCAAATAGATGCCATGGCTCAAAAGAAGACTCCAGCAAAACAAAGATATATAAATGGTAAGTGAATGCCCCTTTTTATAGGTTGGTTTGGCTGCCCTAAGCAGCCCCCTAAGAATGTATGGCAGTTGTATAACAACTGTCATATGTGCCCTCCTTTGGCTGCCAAGAGTCACCTCCTAAAGCTCCAAAGAGCCAACTCTAAAAGTTCCCAAGAGCCACCTCCTAATGCTCCAATGGTCACTTACTTTGTCTCTTCTAGAGGTTGCCCTAAACAGCTGTCTTAGGATTGTATGACAGTTGTTATACAGATGTCATACCACCACACTAAGCAACCCCCCTAAGCTGGCCACTCCAACCATCCTAAGCAGCCCTCTTAAGCAGCCTCCCTAAGCTAGCCACTACAACCTCCCTAAGCAACCCTCTTAGAGGTGCTATGAGGTTGACACATGGCATATGGTTGTCTTGGCATAAGGTTGACACTTGTCATGTGTTTGATTCTTGACATAAAGTTAACACAATATCAAAACCTTATTTACATGGTTAGTTACAATAGGGAAAATAGCTTCCAAAGCTATATAATTCAACACTCCCTCTTAGCAAGGAAGGTATTTTCCTATGTTGCATTGGTTTTTGGGACGGGGGAACGGCGGGACGCGTCCCCGGGACGGCTAGAGCGCACCCCCAAATTTTTCAGGGGACGGCGGGTTGGGAACGGCAATAATATATATATATATATATATATATTAAAAAATATTAAAATTCACCATAAGCATTTGTAGTTGCTTCAAGCTTGAAAGCATAACAAGCTATACTATACAGTATTATGCACAACCCTTACACTTGCCAATACTGAA